>KZ072653.1:115465-134216 GCA_002091845.1 Anopheles cracens | reverse complement strand
GATATGCGGCCGACGCTCAAGACCAAAACGAAGACAACGTGGGATACGACTTCGCTTACTCAGTGCACGATCCTGTCACCGGAGACCAAAAGAGCCAGGAAGAATCGCGCCGCAATGGTCACGTTCGTGGACAGTACTCTTGGGTAGATGCGGATGGAATTCGTCAAATTGTGAACTATCGCGCCGATGACCGTACCGGATTTAACGCTGAGCAACGTCGTGAGCCTGCGCACCGGCCACGGCTCAATCGAGTGTTGCAATTCATCCCGGCGCAGACAGTCGCACCCCTGTACACGATCGACACGATCATCGCTCCCGCATACACTTCCGTTTCGCGAGTGGATCAAATTCGCCGACGTGATCAGGGTGGACGTGACAACCGAGAGGGCAGCAATGACGATGGACGTGACAACCGTAACCATCATGAGGTGTCGGAACACCGCGAGGAACGCAACGATGATAACCGAAATGATCGACTTGATGAAGTGTCACATGAAGACCGCCGTGAGGATAGTCGTGATGAGCGCCACGAGGATCACCGTGAGGAACGCCGAGAGGAACGTCGTGAAGATCGTCGTGAAGATCGCCGTGAAGATCGTCGTGAAAATCGCCGAGAGGATCGCCGGGAGGACCGTCGAGAGGATCGCCGAGAGGATCGTCGTGAAGAACTTCGCGAGGACCGCCATGAGGAGCACGCTAACCGTGAAGATAATCGCCAACACGATCTGCGAGATGATCGGGTTGATGAGCGTCACGAAGAACGTCGAGCTGATCGTCGTGAGGACCGTCGTGAGGATCGTCGGGAAGAGCGACGTGACAACCGCGAGGAACGCCGTCAAGCGGGACACGAACTTGCATCCCAGTCTGAGGTTCGGTTCCAAGCGCCCTCGGTTTCTTATCACTACAGTAATTGAACTCGACCACGCCAGATAACTGCCACAAGCAAACCGATTTCACCGCCATACCTGTCTTTGCGATGAGTGATATCTTGTCACTTAGACTATACCATTGCTATATTCTTACTGTAACGTAATGTTGTAAACCAACAGTCATAAAACGTTTTAATAAAGCAAACGTAGGTCGATGGAAAATGAAAAACTACCATTTCCATTTCCAGCTTTCATTATCTATGTCGATGATACTTGAATAGCTAAAGTCTCTGTACTACAAACAGAGTAGATAATGAGTGTGCTTGCGCAGCTAGCTGATAGAAAACAGACAAAACTCACAGTTGAAAGTGAAAGCCTTCCCAGCCGTTCGGGTCCACTTCTTCAGTTGAGTATCGACCTTGACGTTCAGCCAAGCGTAGAGTCTATGTTCAACCTCCCGGAAAAGAGGCATATTCTCTCCCCACTGCTGTTCGCTCACCGTGCGACACTTACGACACGCCGATGCTCCAATGACAGAGGAAAGTGTAGCGTAACGCAAGAAGACTTGTCTCCCCATAAATGGGTTCTTCCGTCCACTTGGCTGAACCATGGTCAGGGATGTGCGGTTTAAAGGGTTCTCTGCTCGCTTTCTTCTTTACGTTCCCTGATCATCGACCGCAAAATTGTAGCCTTTTAATAGTTGTTTCATTCTCACCTTTTCTTCCCCCCCACCTTAAAACATGGAAGCAAGCGCAGAGGAGACAAAAAAAAAACAAACAAGAAATAAAATAAACCATCCGAAATGAGGGCCCCGAACACGCAGGCATAAAATCTCCCCTCAGGCGGTTCATTCGCACGGTTATGCAACATCTGAACTTGTATCTTGAAAAGCGAAACCGCACGTAACGTGCCGCTTCGCTGGCTGACGTCTACGGGAAGGTAGCATCGCAAAGAATAAGATAAAAACAGGCTTCTCTGGTGGAACGATTTTGTTCGGTCTCACGGGTGGGAGAGAAGTTTTCCCCTTCCCCTTTCCAGCAGCTTCAGATAGAGAGATGCAGCGGTGCAAATTAAATGTGCAAAAAAAAGCGTGAACTCGGCATGCAAAAAGAACGGCTAATGGTAGAGGAGAGAAATTGCTAGACAGTTCCAGGGTCTGGCAGGACGTGCCCGTTGAGGACCCTTCGACTGTGACAGCCGCCGTCCATCGATCATTCGCGGCAAGCAGTCGGGCCATCGTATAAAAGCGTTGAGTCGGTCAACTTGAGCCATCAGTTTGGGTTGGATCTTCAGATCTAGTGCACTTGGAACGCTAACGAAATGGCATTCAAAGTAAGTGTCCATTCTGTTATTGTCTGTTTAGCAGTTTCAAAACAGCGGGCGTGATTTAGACTAAACTTTGCAATTCCTTTCAAACCAACAGTTTGTAGCTCTCTTCGCCGTTCTGGCTGTGGCTAGCGCCGGAGTCATTCCAATTGAGGAAGTCCACACGTCCTACGAACCAGCGCACTACCATGCTGCACATCTGGCACATCAGCCCACCGTGATCAAGACCCTCGCCCAGCCGGCTGCAATCGTTAAAACAATTGCTCAGCCCACGATCGTCAAGACCATCGCTCAACCGACGCTCGTCAAGCACATCGATGAGGATCACGACGCCCAGTACGACTTCTCCTACGGTGTGCACGATGACCATACCGGCGACATCAAGGAGCAGCGCGAGTCTCGCCACGGCGATCAAGTGCACGGCCAGTACAGCCTGATCGATGCCGACGGCCACAAGCGCACCGTCGAGTACACCGCCGATGACCACAACGGATTCAACGCAGTCGTCCACCGTGAACCGACCGATATCAAGATTCCGCAGCCAGCCGTCCACAAGATCATTGCTCAGCCAGCCATTACCAAAGTTATTGCCCAGCCAGCCAAAATTATCGCCACCCAGCCGGCCTACTACCATCAGCCCGCCCCAGCTGTCGTTAAGACCGTTGGACTCTCCCACTATTAATTTGGCTGTGTCATAGATCTTCCGGGACACTGATTAAGATTACCATCTTCAAAGTGCATTTTCTGTATCTCATCCTCATCTCTGTTGTACAACATCTACTTTTACACCTTTAGGTTAAACAGTACAAATACAAGTGACATTTGTATAAGACGAAATGATGTGCTTTGTTCTACAAATAACCCAAACAAAACAAAAGATGTAGATTAAGGCGTTTAGTTGTAACTATTTCTGGCGATCTTTATCACGTTATGCGCCATGCCAGTCCCAAAATCGGTGACGGTGACCGATTGTCGTGATATAGGCGATTGGCGTGACTCTCCATCTTTTTTATTCTATTTCTGCTTCTAATTTGTAATTCCGCGTCTACACGCCACAACTTCAATCACAAGACTAACACAAAACGTTGTGTCGCGGTCTATCTTCTTTTTTGATATTCTCTTTCAATCTTTGCCACTGCCACTTGATTGTACTATTTCATTTCTTCCGCTTGTAATTTATTATTTAACCATTTCTATATTAATAATTCTAAAATTAAATAACGGACGAATCGAGTTGTCTCCGCCTATCTCGAACCCTACAGCGATAACAACCAGTTTCTGTAGCGATTTTGATAGTAGCGTGATCTTGATTCTGGAATGTTAAGGAACTATCGTCAAATTAAAATACGTTATATTTGCATGAAAATATATAAGCATCTGCAAATAGTTGTTACGTTCACACATTGGTTGCTGCATCTTAGGCAAAATGCATTTGTCTTCCTTTGACTTGCCTCATCTATCTTACCTCGTTAAGTAGGGACCTCTCAATTAAGGTTATTCGTAGCGGATACTTCGTGTTAAGATCCTAATCACTACCAACAAATTTTGTTTCTTCATTCTATGAACAATATGTTTCTTTTTATTAACGTTGCATTTATGGCATCCTCCACGTGTTTCAGATATGATCGAAAAGAAATATACCGTTCAATAATGTATACGGTTTATGCCATTATTAAAAAAATACCATTTTGTATAGAATGTCAACAGTGTTCTACTGGAATATCAACTTTTATAACAAGACCGATACATACAAGGAAAAAGACAGATTTGCAACAGTTGGATTTACAACCCTTGATGATCCTTCCATTTGCGATAATAATAAGATCTGAGCATGTTTGATTAACAGTGAAAACGTAGAATAATCTACTAGGATTTTTTTTCAAAAGTATTAATAAGGATTGTAATCTGGTGTAAATAAATTAGCACGCTACAAACAATTACATTTTACATATTTTGACGAATATTTTGCATATTTTGTTAGTGTAATTTTATTTTGTATATTTTGTACATTTTACGTATATTACATGAAAATCTAGAAAATCTAAAATAAATCTAGAAGATTATTAATAAATCTAGAAGAATAATCTTAAGATAATTAATCTAGAAGATTATTTAATGAACTAAATACATTTATTGAACGAAATTCAAACCCAAGGCTCAGCTGTGCCAGGGAAGTCTCGCTAAACCTTTTCTTAGCGATCACAATTTACGATCACACAAGATTTCAATACCGATGTGAAAAGGAATGCAAACACGCTTATACCAACACGCTTAGGTCGACCATAAGGCGCTTTCAGGTTGATGACCCTAGCAAAGAATCAATAAATTGCAGTGATCAAAATTACCATATCTATGGCCTCATAACGGTTTCACAATGTATGCCGTAATATCGATGAAATTATTACCCCTCCATGATGTAACATGCGTCGATTAAACCCATTTCATCGACGACGGTGACCTGTGACCTCCTTTTGCGCGCAGAACTTGATCCAAATGGAAAGCAAACTATTTACGACGGCATCACACACTTATCGGTCAACCGAACCATCATTACCGAATATACGCGGTGGGGTAAGCAGGTAAGTAACGATCGACTAGTGCGCTCCAATTTCATTTACGCCTTGCATCGTAAATTGAATCAATCCCCAAAAACAGCAAGACCCAATCAAGAAACAGCATCACCTTGCTGTCCACACCACCTGAGGCACTATACCACATGCTAGCGTTTGCCCTTGAAGACAAACCCTGCTTGGCCTGGTTCATGTTATGGCTTTCGACTTCCGAAAATACTGCGCACCACACACATGCACACACACATGCGTTCTGGCACAAAGCGTGTCGCCTGCGGACGCAACTTACCGAAAGCTCGCACACGGTTGTCCCCTTTCCTCAGCATCCGGAGGAGAGTGGCCAAAGCGGTAAGCCGCATCGTACAAGGACCTTCCCAGAGCTTCAATCTTCCAAGGAAATGCTTCAAGGAACTTTGGGCCACATGTATAAAAGACTGTGCTGAATTCAAGAACACTGTCATTCGCTTGATTTCTTTTGCCCCGAAAGGTGACATTGGCGAACTCACAAGACTAGGCAGAATGGCGTTCAAAGTAAGTATATACACCATTTCGCGAGCAGCACCAAAAAAAACTTCAACCCCTCCTCCATAACGCTCGCACAGCAAAGGAGTAATTGTCTTTCGCAAGATATTCGTAATAACTATTTTCAATTTCTTTCCCGCCTCTTCTTTCTCTCTTTCTCTTTCTTTTTCTCTGTCATTCACTCTTTGCCAAGCAGTTCCTTGCCGTTTGCACTATTTTCGCCGTGGCCAACGCGGGACTGCAGCAACCAATCAACCCGGTCTACCATGCGGCACCGATCAACTTCGCCCAGCCTGCTCTGTTCAAGCCAGGTTGTAAAAACCTATGCCCAGCCAGCGTACTTGAACGACTACGCGCAACCTGCGGTGGTGAAGAGCTATGCACAGCCGACAATTGTGAAGAGCTACGCCCAGCCCACCTACGTCAAGCAGGTCGAGGAATACGACGCACCAGCCAACTACGAGTTCTCGTACTCCGTGCACGATTCGCACACCGGTGACGTGAAGAGCCAGCACGAAACCCGCCACGGCGATCAAGTGCAGGGTCAGTACAGTCTGCTGGATGCCGATGGCCACCAGCGCATCGTCGACTATACCGCTGATGATCACAACGGATTCAACGCCGTCGTTCGTCGGGAGCCAACCAACGTCAAGGTGGTGCAACCCGTTCAGAAGGTGCTAGCACAGCCCGCATACACCGGACACTATTGAGTGCGACATTATATAAAATAGTGCACTTTTGTTAAAAGAAATTTAAAAAAGTAGTTGAATATTTGCAAACGGTTATATAAATTCATAGATGATATAATTCAAAATAGTGTTTTTATTTTTTATAAACTTTCCTCCTAACCCTGCTTTTTACACTCAGCGAACACCAGTGAAACAGGTAAGATGAGCATCGTAATCTGCAACAACTTGCGCAACTTTAAATTCCGCCATAATTTTTAATTCGATCCATTATGCGCTGTCTATTGCTTGTCATCTATCTGTCTGTATCTCTATATAGATACTTGAAGCAATTTAATTCCTTTTTATTCACTTCACGACAGTACATTGTTGTGATGTTTGTTACTTGCAACTTGACCACGATTCAGCACATCTTATCGTTAATCGCACCGAAAGATTCTCTATCTTATCAACACTGTCATAAAACATTGTCTGTCTGAGTACGAGAGTGAGAACCTAAGAAAAACATATAGGCTCGCCAAAACGCTAACGCTCAGTTAGTTCCCTGTGTTGAGACGGCGCAGACTACCATCGAGATGGAACCGTTGCGTCCAGCCAGTCCCGAGGAAGTGAAGCATCTCATCCATATCTATGAGCAGCATCTTCCAGAGTCGGTGCAGTTTGTGTTGCTGTTGCAAAATATTTTGCGCATGAATATGACGCTCTGTACCACGGAACTGGCAGAACTTTCGCATAGATTCCGGAAAACTGTATACGTTCCTAAAACTGGAAATCTTTCGCAGTTTGCCACGTTCGTAGCCATCAGTCTAGAAAAGGTTCGATAATGGAATACAACTCTGACATTGAAGACAAAGTACTGTTTTTGTTTCATTAAAGGATCCCTTCGTCATGGTCCACTCTCTGGAATCTCCTCCAGTCGAGGTGACGAAAGCAGTTCGATTCACGCAGTACATCAGATGGGATGTCAATCCTGTGTTTGTCTTCGGTGGCGCGGATGAAATTCGTTCGAATATTTACGAAATAATAACCGAACGAAACTTGAGAGCAGAATGTACATCGGATTGCATAAACTATTGGTTACCAAGAGAGGAAGCGTAAAAACTTAACTATGTGTAAGATTTATTACTTGAAGAGACCTGCTAAACGCCACTGACTATCTCCGACATCCACAATGCAGCGTTCCTAGCGACGTGGAGTTGAAGCGATTGCAAGTAGCCCACGGAGAGCAGTTGGACGAATGGTGGCTCGGAATGGAAACTTCTCGGTGGTATATGGAATCGACTATACAACATAGCGCGGCGCTCGGGCTGTTTGATAAACTATCGGGTCAACTTGTGGCGTGTGTAGTTAAAAACGATCACGACGGCGTTGGGTAAATGCATACATTTTCGATTCAAACCCGTTACAAGTTATATTTAATTGTGATATGTTTGCCTTTCTTTAGCCATGTTTTTACAGTTCCCGAGCGGCACAGTAGAGGATATGGTACTACACTAGTGGCAGCAATGTCACGGCTTATAGCGGAAGAACATAAACAGCATGTGCATGCGTTCATTAGTCAAAGTAATGTTCGTTCAATAAGATTATTTGAAAAGATTGGTTATACTCCCGTCAATCGGACAAAATGGTTCGCTATAAGATAAAGCAGAATTGTTCTAAATTTTGCAAACTTGACAATAGCTCACCTATTGTCAGCTCTTTAGATTGAGTCAGTTTTAAACAATAATATAACTATGCAATACACGCATCTGCACGCAAAAATTTTATTGCTAAACTTCTAAATAATTATAATAATATTGATAATACGAAAACGTGAAGTGAAACAAAATATACAACAAATAAAGCACGTCAATCACATCAACATCTGAAAGTTTCTGGTGTCGCATGCTTTGCAAAAAAAACAAAGCTTGATACTAACATGAGATAATCAGAAATTAAGGATTGCTATAAAAGTCATAAAATGCACATTTTATTAAATATATCAATTTATAAACTAAAATCACAACAGGATCTGGTTTAGTAATGGTGATGGCTCAGACCGCTGTGTCCATGGACAATGCTGGAAGACGAGTGCGCGATCGGGGCAGCATGGTGCGCGATCGGGGCAACGTGGTGCGCGATCGGGGCAGCATGGTGAGCGATCGGGGCAACATGGTGAGCGATCGGGGCAGCATGATGATGCTGGATGGTGGCGTGGGCTACCGGAGCATGAGCATAGCTGGACACGTGCACAGGCTGGGCGATCACTTTGTGCACCGGCTGGGCGATCTTCACGGCCGAGGGTTCACGACGCACAACCGCGTTGAATCCGGAGTGATGATCGGCATGGTAGTCGACGACACGGTGATGACCATCGGAGTCCAACAGCGAGTACTGTCCATGGACTTCATCTCCGTGACGGGTCTCGTGCTGGCTCTTGATGTCTCCGGTATGCTCGTCATGCACGGAGTACGAGAACTCGTAGTTGGCCGGGGCATGGTGCTCCACGGACTTGATGTACGTTGGCTGAGCGATGGTCTTCACGATGGTCGGAGCCTCATGATGGTAGAGAGCCGGAGTGGCATGGATGGATCCGACATGGTGGACGGCCGGAGCAGCGTGATGCTGGATGGTGGAGTGCGAAGTAGCGATGGCTCCATGGTGAGCGACGGGGAGCAGACCAGCGCTAGCGGCCGCGACCAGAGTGGCCAACAGAACGAACTGAAAGATTGAAAAACAATCGTTTAAATGGTATACAAAAGATATTTTGTGAAAAATGGATGACGATATTCTTACCTTGAATGCCATTTTTTGCTCCCGAGTGAATGTTTGTTGATCGAAGTTCTGTGACGGTATGATTTTGTTTATCACGACCAACGCCTTTTATACTCCGGATACGTAACCGTATTCACCTGATCGTAGTGTCCTTGGAGCGAGATTGTCATGCAATTGTACTACTTTTACTCCCGAAACTGATCTACATCAAGCAAAACGTGGAGAAAAACAAATATGGAACAAATATGGAGATTTTGGTGAGGATATAAGGAGGTGACAAAGTAATTAACTTTTAGCGATATCTATTTTTTTTTGTTCTCTTTACAAATAGCAGTTCTTTTTGAACACATTTTCAACAAACATATTTTCAACAAAATATGATACAAACGTTAGAAATTTGATATTACAAAAAATCAAATAGCTTTTGAGTTAATCCAAGAATATGTGGATAGTGAGAAGCTGCAATAACCCATTATCAATTACCCATTATCAGTTCACTAATTCGTACACTCGCGCCAAACTCATACATTCGAGTTTATATAGATTGCTAAACGAAAATTACCCCAAAGTTCCGTGTGATTTACAGTCTGCCGCATCCGCCTTGTTTACTTAACATTTAATAGACAGTTTTGTGCGAATGTAGGCAATATTGGGCACACGTGTAGGACGGACGTAACTGGTCGTAACGGACGTAATAGGTTATATAAAAATAATTTACCAATTTCTGTCTTCTGATGTTTCATAAATATGGGTATATTTCGAAAAATATAGTAGTATTTGCTGAAAAGCTTGGAATTTAGGTATAAATCCTCAATTACCTTTGCCAACATATAGTGTAAAACTTTATTTATTTCATTTTAGCGTAATATTTGAGTGTTTTGTTTTCCCTGCCGAAAACTGATTTACTTACCCTACATAATTTGATAAAAATATGAAAACAAACATGTAACCAAAAAAATGGAAAACAAAATAAACCCTCATTTGGATTCAAACTGAACTGAACTGAACTTCGCATTCAGATGATAAAGAAAAAATCATAACACGTATAAAAATCGTTAAAAAATACTTCTACGGTATTCAAAGTTGTTCAAAACTATGTAGATTTTTTAACGAATTTTTAGATAATTATTTGTCCCAAAAAAAATCGTTAGTTGTCGTACAGTTCAACTACATGAAGTAATATTGTTCTTGACCAAGAAAATATGACACATGTGTTTATAGAAATCGAACTAGGAAAGGAATTTAAATTCCTTTTTTCTGATAGATTGACAGATAGATTCAAGAATATTCACGAAAAAAACAATTACCTCTACAAAACACAACAAAACAACAAAAAAGTGTATATTTACCGTTTACAGTTTACTAAATCATGATGGAGGCGTGTCTGTTCCGATATGGTTGATTTACTTTCATGTTCCTTTTTACATTGCTTCGCTCCAACCGAGACAAAATTTCATGTTTATCTTTTCGGTGTTGTTATGGTTGATTTGATATTCCAGAGTAAAAGTAGCTGTAAAAGTAGCTGCACAAAACTGTCAGTACCAATTTCATGACAGTTTTGTCCACCCTCCAAGGACGCCGCGAACAAATACCTCCCTCATAGTGAAAAGGCGTAACTGCATCTCTGGATATAAAAACAGTTACTTACGTTGAACTACATCATACCCACACAGGATATCATTCAGTCAACAGTGTCTCCAAAGCGAAAATGGCATTCAAAGTAAGAATACGACCGTTTCAACGAAACAATCTTATTTCAATATCTTATTTCAGATATTATGAATCTTTATTATGCTTTTCCCAAGTATTATGCTTTTTTAGCTTCGAAAACGATGCTAACTATTGTTCTTGCGTCTTTCAGTTCATTCTTCTGGCCACTCTGGTCGCGGCCGCTAGCGCTGGTCTGCTCCCCGTCGCTCACCATGGAGCCATCGCTACTTCGCACTCCACCATCCAGCATCACGCTGCTCCGGCCGTCCACCATGTCGGATCCATCCATGCCGCTCCGGCTCTCTACCATCATGAGGCTCCGACCATCGTGAAGACCATCGCTCAGCCAACGTACATCAAGTCCGTGGAGCACCATGCCCCGGCCAACTACGAGTTCTCGTACTCCGTGCATGACGAGCATACCGGAGACATCAAGAGCCAGCACGAGACGCGTCACGGAGATGAAGTCCATGGACAGTACTCGCTGTTGGACTCCGATGGTCATCACCGTGTCGTCGACTACCATGCCGATCATCACTCCGGATTCAACGCGGTTGTGCGTCGTGAACCCTCGGCCGTGAAGATCGCCCAGCCGGTGCACAAAGTGATCGCCCAGCCTGTGCACGTGTCCAGCTATGCTCATGCTCCGGTAGCCCACGCCACCATCCAGCATCATCATGCTGCCCCGATCGCTCACCATGTTGCCCCGATCGCGCACTACTCTGCCCCGATAGCTCACCTTTTTTTTTGTTCTCTTTACAAATAGCAGTTCTTTTTGAACACATTTTCAACAAACATATTTTCAACAAAATATGATACAAACGTTAGAAATTTGATATTACAAAAAATCAAATAGCTTTTGAGTTAATCCAAGAATATGTGGATAGTGAGAAGCTGCAATAACCCATTATCAATTACCCATTATCAGTTCACTAATTCGTACACTCGCGCCAAACTCATACATTCGAGTTTATATAGATTGCTAAACGAAAATTACCCCAAAGTTCCGTGTGATTTACAGTCTGCCGCATCCGCCTTGTTTACTTAACATTTAATGGACAGTTTTGTGCGAATGTAGGCAATATTGGGCACACGTGTAGGACGGACGTAACTGGTCGTAACGGACGTAATAGGTTATATAAAAATAATTTACCAATTTCTGTCTTCTGATGTTTCATAAATATGGGTATATTTCGAAAAATATAGTAGTATTTGCTGAAAAGCTTGGAATTTAGGTATAAATCCTCAATTACCTTTGCCAACATATAGTGTAAAACTTTATTTATTTCATTTTAGCGTAATATTTGAGTGTTTTGTTTTCCCTGCCGAAAACTGATTTACTTACCCTACATAATTTGATAAAAATATGAAAACAAACATGTAACCAAAAAAATGGAAAACAAAATAAACCCTCATTTGGATTCAAACTGAACTGAACTGAACTTCGCATTCAGATGATAAAGAAAAAATCATAACACGTATAAAAATCGTTAAAAAATACTTCTACGGTATTCAAAGTTGTTCAAAACTATGTAGATTTTTTAACGAATTTTTAGATAATTATTTGTCCCAAAAAAAATCGTTAGTTGTCGTACAGTTCAACTACATGAAGTAATATTGTTCTTGACCAAGAAAATATGACACATGTGTTTATAGAAATCGAACTAGGAAAGGAATTTAAATTCCTTTTTTCTGATAGATTGACAGATAGATTCAAGAATATTCACGAAAAAAACAATTACCTCTACAAAACACAACAAAACAACAAAAAAGTGTATATTTACCGTTTACAGTTTACTAAATCATGATGGAGGCGTGTCTGTTCCGATATGGTTGATTTACTTTCATGTTCCTTTTTACATTGCTTCGCTCCAACCGAGACAAAATTTCATGTTTATCTTTTCGGTGTTGTTATGGTTGATTTGATATTCCAGAGTAAAAGTAGCTGTAAAAGTAGCTGCACAAAACTGTCAGTACCAATTTCATGACAGTTTTGTCCACCCTCCAAGGACGCCGCGAACAAATACCTCCCTCATAGTGAAAAGGCGTAACTGCATCTCTGGATATAAAAACAGTTACTTACGTTGAACTACATCATACCCACACAGGATATCATTCAGTCAACAGTGTCTCCAAAGCGAAAATGGCATTCAAAGTAAGAATACGACCGTTTCAACGAAACAATCTTATTTCAATATCTTATTTCAGATATTATGAATCTTTATTATGCTTTTCCCAAGTATTATGCTTTTTTAGCTTCGAAAACGATGCTAACTATTGTTCTTGCGTCTTTCAGTTCATTCTTCTGGCCACTCTGGTCGCGGCCGCTAGCGCTGGTCTGCTCCCCGTCGCTCACCATGGAGCCATCGCTACTTCGCACTCCACCATCCAGCATCACGCTGCTCCGGCCGTCCACCATGTCGGATCCATCCATGCCGCTCCGGCTCTCTACCATCATGAGGCTCCGACCATCGTGAAGACCATCGCTCAGCCAACGTACATCAAGTCCGTGGAGCACCATGCCCCGGCCAACTACGAGTTCTCGTACTCCGTGCATGACGAGCATACCGGAGACATCAAGAGCCAGCACGAGACCCGTCACGGAGATGAAGTCCATGGACAGTACTCGCTGTTGGACTCCGATGGTCATCACCGTGTCGTCGACTACCATGCCGATCATCACTCCGGATTCAACGCGGTTGTGCGTCGTGAACCCTCGGCCGTGAAGATCGCCCAGCCGGTGCACAAAGTGATCGCCCAGCCTGTGCACGTGTCCAGCTATGCTCATGCTCCGGTAGCCCACGCCACCATCCAGCATCATCATGCTGCCCCGATCGCTCACCATGTTGCCCCGATCGCGCACTACTCTGCTCCGATCGCGCACCACGTTGCCCCGATCGCGCACCATGCTGCCCCGATCGCGCACTCGTCGTCCAGCATTGTCCATGGACACAGCGGTCTGAGCCATCACCATTACTAAACTGATTGAATTTGATTGCACAGTGCTTATTAGTTGAAACATTTAAAAGAAAATTTATAAATATAATGATGTTGTTTTAAATCACAGATTTGTAGTTATTATTGTTCTATTTCTTTTCATATTGGTATCTGGACTTGTTGCAACTGATCGGTTATTGGTCAGCAAATCATGTTACTGAGTCAATCTATTGCTATTCCTATTATGTCATCTCGTCAACTCACGAGACAAACTTTGTTTTATATTAATTAAAGTTATTTGTAGTACATTCTGATGCATAAAATATTGAAATGATGTTTGATATCGAAGTCGTTAATCTGCATTCATTTTGAAGGATCATATATCCTTCCCCTCATAACGTAAACGGTGTATACTCATTCTTCAAACACCCTTTTCCTCAAAACTTAAACTGTATAAGCTCTGCAACGTGGCATCGTCTAAGGCACTTATAAAATATCACGTTGATATATTGTTATGTCAAATTAAAAGAACAATACTAACCTTGTGCCATATATACAACGCTGACTTACTTGCATGCATAACACAAATGTATAGTGGCTTATGAAAAATCCAGTTTGAATTTACAAGTTCATAAGATTAACAGAAAGTTTTTTTACATGTTAAGTGGCATGTTAATATATTACAGCTTTAAGAAATTCAAAATTCCAAATAATTAAGTAAAAAATTATCCTTTGAATCAATAGGAAATCAGCATGGAAGTTTCAAAACGATCATCTCTGAAATTAATTACCTTTATTACTATTCCACATGGATTACAAATGTTATTTGTCAAGCAAAGAAGTTTAAACTTATTGAAGAATAGTTTAAAAATGAAGTAGAGATACAAAAGTACAATCCTGAAAAAAGCATTACATTGCAGAATCTTTGCCTCGGTTCAGTTTCCAAGCTTTATTCTAATTGTATTATACTATCCTTTACTACTACTCAATTTGACATACATCATCTAAAACACGATTTGTTCAACGTATTTGTTCTAGGTACCGTGCTCCAGAAGTGCTGCTTCACTCAACTCGATACGGTAGCTCTATTGATCTTTGGGCGGTGGGATGCATTATGGCGGAACTGTACACTTTTCGTCCCCTTTTCCCCGGCTCGAGTGAGGTAGATCAGCTGTTTAAGATATGCTCGATTCTGGGAACACCTGATAAGGTAAGCTAGTAGCACACGGATACACTTCGTTACCGTAATATTAATCATTTCCATTCCAGACCGATTGGCCCGATGGGCATAAGCTTGCCGCCACGATACAGTTTCGGTTTCCGGAGTGTCCAAGGATACCGCTGGCAACCTTGGTGACACGTGCCAGCACCGCCAGCATACAGCTGCTTGAGGATATGCTCCAGTGGGAACCGGAGAAGCGGCCAACCGCTCAGCAGTCGATGAAGTATCCGTACTTCAGCTCCGTAAAAGCTCGAAACTCGGCGAATGTCGCAACAAACGGTTTGTCGCAGCACAATCAGTCGCTTAATGGCAACACAAACGGTGTACCGAACGCTCGACTATCAATCATGGAGTTGGCGGCCAGCTCGAAGAGCACGCGTGATGCAAATGCAAGCAATGGCAACTTTAACGCCATTAGTAACAGCGAGCTGAACGATCTGAATTCGATGATCAGCTTGTCGCGTGTCTCGGAAGTGACTGTAGATCGAATATCGGAGCAGACGAAACCGACCCAAACGAGTCAGCAGGTATACGGTGAGGGAGAGAAGGAGACTGGAAAGCTACAGAGCGGCATTAACTACAGTCTGCTCAACGAGATGCTCAACGGTTACAGTGTTGAGCTTGGACCGTCGGCGCAAACGAATGGACAAGGACCGGCGAGATTGTTTCGCAATGGCGCATCCGAAACGTACACGAAATCTAACATGCCATACGATGCGAATAGCATCGAAAGCGTTCAGGTGGACAAGACGACCAATGAAAAGAACGCAGGTTCCGTTGTAAGCTACGCCATCATCAAGCCTGCCGTGGTACGAATCGAGGATAACCGAATGGCAGAGGCTGCGTTACCGGGGACGGATGGTTACGCAGGTCGGAAAGAGAAAGTGAACGATATCTTCGTTACGCGCAACAATGACTATCAACATCACCCGGGCGGGCAGGGAGTCTCGAAGGCTATAGGGCACCGAACGCTTCCGGCCATTGATAGTGACGATTCGAGCTACTTCGGCAGTGGGTTCTATTTGCACAAGAAGAATTCCGGTCAGACGGTGAAGAGCGGAACCACTGCCGTCAGCATCGGGGGTGGCAGTGACGGTGGTGGTCGGAGGGTCGGTGGTGGCGGGAATGGAACAGTGAATGGAAGCTTTCTGAACGACAGCAAGGTGTATAACGCATTTTCCAGACAGCCAATGCTTATGACGCGCAAGACGGACGAGGACCTGAAAGTGTACCGGAACCGGAATGGTCCGATGGATCGAGCGATCCATGGACATTTTAGCAAGAGCTGGGAACCGTCGCATCACCTAAGCGAAAGACGCGAAGATGACTCGTTGGAAGACATTCTAGGGTAAGTGCGCTTCCCGTCGCTTCATCTGTTGTTGCTTGGCGAAGACTAACTGGGATCTTTCCGTTTCCTTTTCTTGCAGAAGCCGTGTAAAAGCGACCAAAAAATCCGCCAACGATTTCAAATTGGAAGATCTGTTCGGCGCTATATCGTTCAGCAAGGATTCGACCTCAAAGTACCCAAACACGGTTCCGTTTGCGAAAAGTACCACCAAGAACGTTGCGGCCAGTGGAGCGATAGCGGACATTTTTGACAATTCCGACGCGAAGCCTTCCCACTCAAGCGCAAACGTTGCACCGCGTCGTAAAAATCAGCAGCAGATTTTCGTTTCGAACAACAGGTGCGTGAACGCGAATCTTAGCTTGCATAATCGGTTAGATTTAAAGTGTTTTTGTTTCGCCTTTCGATGCAGCAACCTGAGCACGGATAAGTTTAGCGGCATCAATGCCTCGTTCAAACTGTTTCCCTGGGATGACATACCGAAGAATGGCGTGGAAAAGAAGCAGTGGATCGGCGATAGTGGTAAGAAACGGGCGGATCGCTCACGGGAGATTATCGTATTTAGTTTTCAACTCTTACTTTATAGGTGTGTTAACCTACGTTGGCACGGGCAATGAACATACAGGACGAACGGACTGGGCCGCTAAGTACCTGAGCAAGTAAGGGGATGCCAGTTGCACGTCGCGTAGCATAATAGGATTTGTTCTTGTTCTGTCTAGCAACCTATCTGTGATAGTTCAGCGTAACTTTAGACAATTGTGGCAGTTGTTGTTGGTTTGGCATGTTGGTTTGGCATGTTGGTTTGTTTGACTTTTTGTGTTTCAGGATGTAAGTGTACGCGGATGGAAGTGTAAAAAATATAGAAATATCATTATCATCAGTGCGCTGATCGGTGGCAACTAGCAGGTAGAGTGAATAAAGGAATACATTTCTTATAAAACATTTTTGGAATATGGTAAAGTGGCTTTTTGTGATGACAGATTATGTTTAGTTAACTCATGAGTTGCGACGAATCGGTTTGAATAAAGATTTACTTCATTAAACATCATATGAAAAATTAATAACGAAACTTCTGCAGATCACTTTTGCCAAACAAATAACGATTTATAAACTGTTTTCAAATGCACAAAATACAATTGAATGACGCTTATAAAACTTATCGCCAACCATTCCATAAGCGTGAACTCGCCGTACAGATACAATTACACGAAAGTATATCAGATTCCGCGAGTGAAAGTAATGCAATTTTACGGTCAGACAAACCTCAAGGACGCAACCGGCGAAACCACCGTATCCTGAGTATAAAAGGCGTTGGTCACGATAAACAACGCCAGTACCAATCAGGTGTTCCTATCGTTAACATTTCTACAACAGAAAATATGGCATTCAAGGTATGGATGTTATGCATCTATTATTATTTGAGAGTTCTAAATGGTGTTTAATTTTACGGAATACCAAAACATGAGTGACAGTTTGTGATACTAGCATTGAAACAATTCTTCAATTAATTCTAGTTCGTTCTGTTGGCCACTCTGGTCGCGGCCGCTAGCGCTGGTCTGCTCCCCGTCGCTCACCATGGAGCCATCGCTACTTCGCACTCCACCATCCAGCATCACGCTGCTCCGGCCGTCCACCATGTCGGATCCATCCATGCCGCTCCGGCTCTCTACCATCATGAGGCTCCGGCCATCGTGAAGACCATCGCTCAGCCAACGTACATCAAGTCCGTGGAGCACCATGCCCCGGCCAACTACGAGTTCTCGTACTCCGTGCATGACGAGCATACCGGAGACATCAAGAGCCAGCACGAGACGCGTCACGGAGATGAAGTCCATGGACAGTACTCGCTGTTGGACTCCGATGGTCATCACCGTGTCGTCGACTACCATGCCGATCATCACTCCGGATTCAACGCGGTTGTGCGTCGTGAACCCTCGGCCGTGAAGATCGCCCAGCCGGTGCACAAAGTGATCGCCCAGCCTGTGCACGTGTCCAGCTATGCTCATGCTCCGGTAGCCCACGCCACCATCCAGCATCATCATGCTGCCCCGATCGCTCACCATGTTGCCCCGATCGCGCACCATGCTGCCCCGATCGCGCACTCGTCTTCCAGCATTGTCCATGGACACAGCGGTCTGAGCCATCACCATTACTAAACTGATTGAATTTGATTGCACAGTGCTTATTAGTTGAAACATTTAAAAGAAAATTTATAAATATAATGATGTTGTTTTAAATCACAGATTTGTAGTTATTATTGTTCTATTTCTTTTCATATTGGTATCTGGACTTGTTGCAACTGATCGGTTATTGGTCAGCAAATCATGTTACTGAGTCAATCTATTGCTATTCCTATTATGTCATCTCGTCAACTCACGAGACAAACTTTGTTTTATATTAATTAAAGTTATTTGTAGTACATTCTGATGCATAAAATATTGAAATGATGTTTGATATCGAAGTCGTTAATCTGCATTCATTTTGAAGGATCATATATCCTTCCCCTCATAACGTAAACGGTGTATACTCATTCTTCAAACACCCTTTTCCTCAAAACTTAAACTGTATAAGCTCTGCAACGTGGCATCGTCTAAGGCACTTATAAAATATCACGTTGATATATTGTTATGTCAAATTAAAAGAACAATACTAACCTTGTGCCATATATACAACGCTGACTTACTTGCATGCATAACACAAATGTATAGTGGCTTATGAAAAATCCAGTTTGAATTTACAAGTTCATAAGATTAACAGAAAGTTTTTTTACATGTTAAGTGGCATGTTAATATATTACAGCTTTAAGAAAT
>KZ072653.1:56370-71306 GCA_002091845.1 Anopheles cracens | reverse complement strand
CATGTTATATAGTTATATAGTTATGTAATATGGAGCGATTTTTACCACGTTGACAAAAAAAATTGTATGAGTATTAGGAAATAATTACAAAAAAAATCTTAAAATGACGTATTTTGCTAATGCATGCAACTAAGTAGTCGCGTATTAACTTAGTTAATACAAACATAATTTTCATTTTTCTCTTTAAGATAACATCTGATCAGTAGATAGTTAAGTAAGTAAGTAAATAAAGTATCAAGTAAATGCAAATAAATTAAACACAGTTTTTATGTTTTTATAAGGGTGGTGAAAGTGTTTCATGCCATCCACACATCAAGTTTCAATGCTTCTGAGTCAAGCGTAATAAATTATGTGTCAAACATCAGCATCAATTACACATTAGTTGACTTTATTGGCGATTAAAGCTATTTGCAAAGCCGTGCTTGTGTGATAAGGCGATACTCGCACTTTGATATTCATTAGATTGCTGTTGTGGGTGCAGTCCTATCGGTAATCTTACAACGATACATCATTGATTACATGCTCGCCTATAATTATCTAGCCGCTCTTATCACCAAAGGGTGACGTTTTTTTTTTTTTCCGGCTACATACCGTCATCTGAAAGATGACTTAATCGCATTCAAAGAGGAAAATTGCGATACCTTTCGAGTGATACTCTTCGGGATAACTTATGACACTTAAGTTCAATCCTTCCTTTTTGTAAAACAATCATGAAGATCAGTAGAAAATGCGTATCGTATTACAACCAAATGAGTCGTGTAGTTACAGTAGTTACAGCTCAGAGAGAACGGTTGCGTATAGAAAAGCTCTTCTTAAGTTTTTTTCGAAAACCTTCTCCTCCGAACAAAATTAACTAACTAGCTCCACAGCCTACTACTACAGAATGTGAAAGGCACACCTGTCCATGGAAAAGTTGTTGGATTGTAAAGGTTACGATGCAAACATTTCTGAAGCAGTGGATGGTTTTGTGGGACAATCATCATATATCAACTCTGGGTTAAAACATTTCAATAATTGCTTATACCATTTCCGTTCTATTTAGCCAAAACAAAACGACGCGTGGTATCAGTGTTAAAATAGTGTGTTTGTTCTTCGTGCTTTATTTGACGACCGGGGCAATTATAAGCAAATTGATAATGCACAAAACAAATGTTGTTTTAATAACCATATATGATTGTCGCACAATGATTAACCAATCCTGCTTCTGATTAACCAAACCCCGTGTAGTGCGTAACGAAAGTAAACATATCGTTCATGGAACCCCCACGTCAGGTGGCAGTTTCAGTTAGTGTGATCCCTTGATAAGCAGTTGGACGCAGTACATTCCACCGGAAGAAAGATTTAAAATTCGATTGTACATACAAACATTATAAAGTAAAAGGTACGCACGGTACGATGGGAGACCGTGCCAGCCACTGCCCGGTGACCATTGGCTTTAGTTCATCGTACCCCGATAGGCATAAGTGCACTTGTCCCGTTGTCGACTTGACCGATCGCGCCGTCATCAATAAATTACTATCGATAAGATTGTTATCGCAGCCGACTCGGTGTGGGAGGTGTAGGCAAGAAGCTTATCCGTGTGCCTGCGTCTAACGCGCCTTATCGGGTGTATCCGTAATCCGCATCCCCAACTTGCCTGGCACTAGGTGATGATAAGATCGACCATGATCGACTTTT
This sequence comes from Anopheles cracens, assembly GCA_002091845.1. NCBI lineage: Eukaryota > Metazoa > Arthropoda > Insecta > Diptera > Culicidae > Anopheles > Anopheles cracens. Next base: position 69,629 of record KZ072653.1, on the reverse strand, counting down.
TGCTTTGCCTTCGGTCGTTTTGAACGTCGGTGCGAACGATTCTTGCCTTGCGCAGGCCCCTTGGGGTGTTGCTTTTAATTGCTGGGAATGCGTTTGCGTCCTCCTTTTGCGCACGGCTGTTTACAATCGATGCGGCTCGGACAGGTGACTTGTTTGTAGCTTGCAGCTTTTGAATAGTGTGCCGGGGTGTGATCGTTGATAACGCGAGTAGATGTATTATTAGTGTCAGATTAGTGTGTGTGTCCGGAAACGGGTTTGGTACGTTTGTGCAAACCGATGTATGAATGGTGTCGAAAAATTGTTATAATTAGTGTTTGAATTGTGGATTGAATATGAGAAACATACGTGTAGTGTTGTGACGTGAGCTTGAGTGGTACGCGGAGGCTTCGACTCTGTTAAAAGATGGCTTAGCGTTTGTTCTATGAGTTCTAAACGTCGAGGAATAACAATCCTATAGACAGTCATTAATCCTTCAACACAAAACAAAAACAAAGCCAACGCGTTTGACTGGAATTTCAGATCATTTCTTGTCTTAAAGAGTCGCAAATATGATCCGCTGCATCCCGCGCAATGCGTAATGCTGCAAGTGAGAGACAGATGGATAAGCAGCGGACGCGAAATTGCAGCAAATTATGCAAATTATTGAGGCTTCGACGTACTTTTCACAAGAAATCAAATAATTAGAAGATAAAAAATTAATTTATCAGTATAGCACTGTATTCTTCTATTCTGTACCTTTATTTGAATCTTCTAATTGATATAACCCCATACGTACTCGTGGGTTGCTGCGAATAGTGTCACTGAATTTGTTGAAAATAACTATCAAAGCGCACGATCTCGGGTTCGCGGATTTGCCAAAATATGAAATATTCTATTTATACATGCCTGACTGGTATGCATTTTGTCAGTCACCATTTGTAACATATTTTGAATGCAGTTAGAAACTTCCAAAAATCCTCTAGTCATTTGCGTTTGCTTTATTTAATTGTGACTGACGTAAACAGGACGTAAAACTACGTAATTTAATTTAAAAAAAAAATACTTAATAACTATGCGAGTTCTCGGGCATCAATAGAGTTTCCTTTAATTTCGACAAGGACATATTGACGTAAAAAAATCTAAGAACTGTTACATGTTCTGGACATCGATTGCATTGGATCGTTCCAGCTACAAACTTGATTTCGATGGTCGGAAGTGAAGAATGCTGGATGCAAAACGAGGTGCGTCAATGGTAAAGTTTAGGAGCTAATCTACGATCGTGTATTGTGGCGCAAGGCGTCCAATCTGGAGAGTACGCGTTACAAGCAAACGGTAGCGAGTCCTGCAATCCGGCCGTGCTAACGTGGTGTTCCAGTTTAATCGGTGATACGCCAATTTTGGAGATCCAATATGCAGAAAACGGCTTCGAAATAACAGAAATGCTTTTCTGTTTAGAATGTACAAAACAGTTATGCATACACACTTTCTTCACTCAACACTTTCTTAAAGTTGTCTTGAAAGTGCTTTGCAATGTATCTTATCATCTTGTTTGCTTTTAGAATAGTTATAAATACCATGAAAGTCTCGCCTTTTTCAATGGTAGCAGATAGCTTTTTAGCCTATTGGAAAATAGTTTCACATGCAATAGTTGTATCGAACGTTTAGTGGTATGCTTTACACTTTCGCAGCTTTTAGCAGCCTTGGTATGAGTATGGGTTTTCAAAGCGCAGAGGCAGATCAAGCGGGAGGAACGCTTAGGTTCGATCTGAGGAAGACCTCATCTTTGGACCTTACGTTACCGAGTTAGAGACGAAATGACACGTTGCCGCTGTGTCGCGTACGTCCACTGAGAGTTTACCGGATAAGTTATGTAATGGCAACTGCACCAAAAGCGCTCAAACGACTGCAGTTTCAAGATAAACTCGTACCGAAACGCACACTCCTTTTGTCCGCACCGAACCCTTCGCCCGCTATAACAAAGGACATTAATGTGAAGCGAACGATTGCATTCTAACCTCATCTCTCTTCCCGATAATTCTAATCAATCGGTTTATTGTGCTGAATTACGGCAGCGCAATAAATCCCAACAATCCCCATGGGGGGAAACGTATCGGAGGGTAAAAATAGCAATACGACACCAACAAAAACAGAGGTGGTTAACTCACACCCGTACCCGTGCCCGTGCGACATCAAAGATAACACTTTCCATTAGCAATAGCAGAGGAAAACAAATCACATTCAGAAAAGGTAGCCTAACCTTTGGTTGGTTTGTTCTCAAAGAAAAGATTACGAACCCCGGTGGAGAATGCGATGAGAGGGGGGGGGGGAAGGGGGTTTATCAGTGTGGGTTTGATAAACTTAATCGCTATTACAGCACCATAAGTAATAAGTACTACGCACAATCGGACAGCAACTAAACCATCTACCGATTCCGTAATCGGGCCCGTTTTATCTTTATAGTACCCGAACGCAACCAACAAAAGGGAGAAATTTGAGCAAAATCCGCGAAACACACAGAAGTATTCCCGATAAAGCTCGCGCTCGGGGCGTAATCTTGTCGTGTGGCTCTCATCTTGGCGCTGCTGCTGCTCCTCGCCACTGGGATAAGGTTGGCGGTACGTAGTCCTGTGCAGTGCAGCGCCACGTACGGTTGTGGCCACCCGAGTCCGAGTTCTGCACCAGGAGCAGGCGTATCCCGTGTGAACCATGTGCTGCTGTTCGAAGCGATATTCCAACAACGCCAAAAAGCTATGGGCGTTCGGCGGTGTGGTGGCCATCTTTGTGGCGGCCGCCTTCTTCGGCTTCGGTCTGCCGGCCATCATCGATGCGGTGGCGCTGACCGAGTTCCGCATCAAGGAGGGTGCCCGCGTGTACGAGAACTTCTTCGACGGTGAGGTGCCGATCTACTTCGACATCTACCTGTTCGACTGGACGAACCCGGAGCAGATCCGCGAGCCGAACGTGCTGCCCAACTTCGTCCAGAAGGGCCCGTACGTGTTCTCAGAGCGGCACGAGCGCGGCATGGTGTCGTTCAACGACAACGACACGATCACGTTCAACCAGAAGCGCATCTGGCACTACATTCCTGAGCTATCGAATGGCGATTACTACAACGATCGCGTCACGACGCTTAACCCGGTGCTGGCGGTAAGATTCCGTGTTCATTCGCAATAGTTGCAGAGTCGTACACTAACGGGTCACTAACCCATCCGCAGACGGTCGGCAAAACGCTGGAAGGCAACCCGTTGCTGCCCATCCTCGACAACATCATCATGATCAATGGGCTGGGCCGATTCCTGTACGAAGACGTGCCGGTGCACGAGATGTTGTTCGATGGGCATCCGGACGATCTGCTGACGACGTTGGGCGACCTGCTGGAAGTGATACCGCCGGGCAATCTGCCGGACATCAACCTGCCGCCGTGGGAGGGTTTCGGATGGTTCGTGGAGCGCAACGAAAGCCTCACCTACGACGGGACGTTCCAGATGGGTACCGGCACGGATACGCGCCTCAACACGGGCGTATTGCGCCAGTGGAACAACGAACCTCAGGTGCCCAATTATCGTGGTGTCTGCGGGCAGGTGCGTGGCTCCGCGGGTGAGGTGTGGCCCCCGATGGGACGCAACCTGGGCGATGACATCCGCCCGCTGCATCTGTTCCTGCCCGATCTGTGCAGTGCGATCACGTTGCGCCACGAGGACGAATTCTCGGTGCACGGTCTCGACGGCGAGCTGTGGGTGGGCGATGCGCGCAACTTCGACAATGGCAACACGATACCCGAAACCGAGTGCCAGTGTACGGCCCCGGTCGACGAATGTCCCGTCTTCCTACCCGGCGTGCTCGACGTGTCGGAGTGCAAGTTCGGCGCGCCGCTCCTGGTGAGCTATCCGCACTTCTATCTCGCCCATCCCAGCTACCGGAGTGCCGTGGCGGGCATGGAGCCGGACCGTGCCAAGCACGAGTTCCGCTTCGCGCTGCATCCCTTCTCGGGCATTCCGATGACCGCCAATGGGCGCATTCAGTACAACATGCGTCTCAAAGACTACGGCATGACGTGAGTATGCAGCAGCTGCAGCAGCAGGCATCGAATCGTTTGTTAACCGCTGATCTGCTTCCTGTACAGGTTGTTCCAAGGGGTACCCGATATTATTATTCCCGCGTTCTGGATCGAACAGCGGATGGTACTGACGGAGGATATTGCGGACGATCTTAAGGTAGGGACGAAATCAACAGACGCATGCGCACAAACTTACACCTCTGTGATCCTCTCTGATCCTTTTCAGCTTATCGAAAACCTCCGCTGGGGCTTCATCTACACCCGTGTTCATTCGCAATAGTTGCAGAGTCGTACACTAACGGGTCACTAACCCATCCGCAGACGGTCGGCAAAACGCTGGAAGGCAACCCGTTGCTGCCCATCCTCGACAACATCATCATGATCAATGGGCTGGGCCGATTCCTGTACGAAGACGTGCCGGTGCACGAGATGTTGTTCGATGGGCATCCGGACGATCTGCTGACGACGTTGGGCGACCTGCTGGAAGTGATACCGCCGGGCAATCTGCCGGACATCAACCTGCCGCCGTGGGAGGGTTTCGGATGGTTCGTGGAGCGCAACGAAAGCCTCACCTACGACGGGACGTTCCAGATGGGTACCGGCACGGATACGCGCCTCAACACGGGCGTATTGCGCCAGTGGAACAACGAACCTCAGGTGCCCAATTATCGTGGTGTCTGCGGGCAGGTGCGTGGCTCCGCGGGTGAGGTGTGGCCCCCGATGGGACGCAACCTGGGCGATGACATCCGCCCGCTGCATCTGTTCCTGCCCGATCTGTGCAGTGCGATCACGTTGCGCCACGAGGACGAATTCTCGGTGCACGGTCTCGACGGCGAGCTGTGGGTGGGCGATGCGCGCAACTTCGACAATGGCAACACGATACCCGAAACCGAGTGCCAGTGTACGGCCCCGGTCGACGAATGTCCCGTCTTCCTGCCCGGCGTGCTCGACGTGTCGGAGTGCAAGTTCGGCGCGCCGCTCCTGGTGAGCTATCCGCACTTCTATCTCGCCCATCCCAGCTACCGGAGTGCCGTGGCGGGCATGGAGCCGGACCGTGCCAAGCACGAGTTCCGCTTCGCGCTGCATCCCTTCTCGGGCATTCCGATGACCGCCAATGGGCGCATTCAGTACAACATGCGTCTCAAAGACTACGGCATGACGTGAGTATGCAGCAGCTGCAGCAGCAGGCATCGAAACGAGCGCGGCATGGTGTCGTTCAACGACAACGACACGATCACGTTCAACCAGAAGCGCATCTGGCACTACATTCCTGAGCTGTCGAATGGCGATTACTACAACGATCGCGTCACGACGCTTAACCCGGTGCTGGCGGTAAGATTCCGTGTTCATTCGCAATAGTTGCAGAGTCGTACACTAACGGGTCACTAACCCATCCGCAGACGGTCGGCAAAACGCTGGAAGTTCTCTTCGCTCCAATATTCGGGTATTTCATGCATTGCAAAAAAGCGCATGAGACAGCTGAAATTTGTGTACGTGAATATGGTTGCTTTTAAAGGCCATATAAAAATAATAAATACATTTTCGGAATTTTATTAAATTGTTTTAAAATTTGTCCAATTTGTTACGATGGGCCCGATGTGTGTAAGACTCTCCCGCATTATCTTTTTGCATCTCTTTCCCCCAAAAATGTTGCCCTATCACTCAATCTCTTTCATCTCGCTCTTTCGGGTTGACAGTTCTTTGTTGTTTGTTATTGTCGTTGGAAGGTTTTACAACTTTTCCAGAGCGTGTAGACGATAAAAAACCCGTTTAAGACCCAAACAGTCTGGGCAGAGTACAAGCCTGATAACTTGGGACGTCTTGTTTGCGGTGCCGAGGTGCCGAATCAACGAAAACATGGGGTTAGATTTCCCTCCCCAGATTTCCTTTGCTAAACTCTCACATTCATACCAAGAAGAATATGGGTGTTGCTAAAAACATTCGCCATCTTAGGTTTCTTGCCATGCTTTTGGAGGAGCCTAATTTCAAGCTGCGATGGGCATTCTGCTACGCATTGGGCATTCTGCTACAAGATGCTGCAGAGTAAAGAAAGAAAACATTTTTCTACACGGCGATAATGTAGCGGAAACTTTGAATTTCATCAAAGATTCATCACAAACCCCTGAGCAATGGAATAGGATTACTAGACAGGGGTGTCAAACTCCTGAGCAAAATATAATTTAAAGACAACGATGCTAATTGTTGGACACACTAGTTTGGTATGTTAATTAAAATAAATGGAAGAGTAAATCAAAATTATTCCGGCATTCAAGAAGTAATTATTTTCCGCTATTCTTTACGCACATGACCGTATGATTTGCTCGGAACGGTGGGTTGTGCAACGGTCATGAGAATACAATTATCAACTGCAGCCAAGTCGCCCTGAATATGACTCAAACACTTTAGAAACCTTCCAAACCCTCAGTAAACCAAATTTTGCGGCAAATAAACCCCGCCTAATTCCGGAATTCTCAACAAATTGCACAAGGGATAATAAAGTGAAGGTGTGTGATGTAAGAAAAAATAGGATTTTTCTGCACTACAACATCGTAAACGTCAAACTCCTTCAATCAAACATAAAAAGCCCACCGTATGTAGGTCAACTGGTGGCGTTACTCGTTAGCTTATTCGTTGCTTTTTTGCTTATTTTCTAATCTTGACGTTTATGGACGTCAGGCTAGCTGGATTTTATTCATTTTGCTGTGGTGTACTATAGGAAATGAGAATCGAATTCCTTCAAAATTACACTAATCTAACCAAATGCGAATAATCCGTCTCTTCGCTCCAATATTCGGGTATTTCATGCATTGCAAAAAAGCGCATGAGACAGCTGAAATTTGTGTACGTGAATATGGATGCTTTTAAAGGCCATATAAAAATAATAAATACATTTTCGGAATTCTATTAAATTGTTTTAAAATTTGTCCAATTTGTTACGATGGGCCCGATGTGTGTAAGACTCTCCCGCATTCTCTTTTTGCATCTCTTTCCCCCAAAAATGTTGCCCTATCACTCAATCTCTTTCATCTCGCTCTTTCGGGTTGACAGTTCTTTGTTGTTTGTTATTGTCGTTGGAAGGTTTTACAACTTTTCCAGAGACCCTGCTTTAACTTACTACACTTTGCGCAGTGGTTCGAATCAAAAAGGTATCGTTATGAGGATAGTTGATCGTTAAAAGAGCTAGTGACTATATTGATGGAGAAAGTAGTTGCTGTTACAAATACGTATAGCGTTCTTATTGTTGTGAAGCGCATTATTCTCATAATTTCACGAGTTTTTCGCAGTAGCCCCCACTATTGAACTGATGACTAATCTTTATCGATGTCGAAGATGTGCGACTAGTGCAGTTGTGCAATTCTAGCAGTGCTTTTAATGTACGCTTTGTGAAGTGTTTCATATCTATTATCTATTACAAACGTTATCTTGCTTCTAAGTGTACCCTTAGCGGATTGTTAGCGCGATCATAGTGCAGTGTGTGGATGCATGACGCAGATAATGCACGCAGATAATTGTTGCTCACGCAGGTCAAGGTGCAGAGAACCCCCGACACGCAAATAACAACAGTGGTTATCAGTAAACTTGTACAGATCCACGATTATCGCTGGTCGATGGTAGCCTTCGAAATCGCCACTTGTCGCTCATCACAATGCCGTGTCCAACTTGTCGTTCGAACCGAAACGGAGCCAGCGGTGCGATGCGATCACATAAAAATTGCATCACATATCTTTGGGTGTAAAACACAGTGACTATCTTATCTTCATCGACAAATCACAAAAGCCATCTTTTGTTTGTGCCTTACTCATTGGCAGAAGTGATCCAGGAAACGTGTAGACGATAAAAAACCCGTTTAAGACCCAAACAGTCTGGGCAGAGTACAAGCCTGATAACTTGGGACGTCTTGTTTGCGGTGCCGAGGTGCCGAATCAACGAAAACATGGGGTTAGATTTCCCTCCCCAGATTTCCTTTGCTAAACTCTCACATTCATACCAAGAAGAATATGGGTGTTGCTAAAAACATTCGCCATCTTAGGTTTCTTGCCATGCTTTTGGAGGAGCCTAATTTCAAGCTGCGATGGGCATTCTGCTACGCATTGGGCATTCTGCTACAAGATGCTGCAGAGTAAAGAAAGAAAACATTTTTCTACACGGCGATAATGTAGCGGAAACTTTGAATTTCATCAAAGATTCATCACAAACCCCTGAGCAATGGAATAGGATTACTAGACAGGGGTGTCAAACTCCTGAGCAAAATATAATTTAAAGACAACGATGCTAATTGTTGGACACACTAGTTTGGTATGTTAATTAAAATAAATGGAAGAGTAAATCAAAATTATTCCGGCATTCAAGAAGTAATTATTTTCCGCTATTCTTTACGCACATGACCGTATGATTTGCTCGGAACGGTGGGTTGTGCAACGGTCATGAGAATACAATTATCAACTGCAGCCAAGTCGCCCTGAATATGACTCAAACACTTTAGAAACCTTCCAAACCCTCAGTAAACCAAATTTTGCGGCAAATAAACCCCGCCTAATTCCGGAATTCTCAACAAATTGCACAAGGGATAATAAAGTGAAGGTGTGTGATGTAAGAAAAAATAGGATTTTTCTGCACTACAACATCGTAAACGTCAAACTCCTTCAATCAAACATAAAAAGCCCACCGTATGTAGGTCAACTGGTGGCGTTACTCGTTAGCTTATTCGTTGCTTTTTTGCTTATTTTCTAATCTTGACGTTTATGGACGTCAGGCTAGCTGGATTTTATTCATTTTGCTGTGGTGTACTATAGGAAATGAGAATCGAATTCCTTCAAAATTACACTAATCTAACCAAATGCGAATAATCCGTCTCTTCGCTCCAATATTCGGGTATTTCATGCATTGCAAAAAAGCGCATGAGACAGCTGAAATTTGTGTACGTGAATATGGATGCTTTTAAAGGCCATATAAAAATAATAAATACATTTTCGGAATTCTATTAAATTGTTTTAAAATTTGTCCAATTTGTTACGATGGGCCCGATGTGTGTAAGACTCTCCCGCATTATCTTTTTGCATCTCTTTCCCCCAAAAATGTTGCCCTATCACTCAATCTCTTTCATCTCGCTCTTTCGGGTTGACAGTTCTTTGTTGTTTGTTATTGTCGTTGGAAGGTTTTACAACTTTTCCAGAGACCCTGCTTTAACTTACTACACTTTGCGCAGTGGTTCGAATCAAAAAGGTATCGTTATGAGGATAGTTGATCGTTAAAAGAGCTAGTGACTATATTGATGGAGAAAGTAGTTGCTGTTACAAATACGTATAGCGTTCTTATTGTTGTGAAGCGCATTATTCTCATAATTTCACGAGTTTTTCGCAGTAGCCCCCACTATTGAACTGATGACTAATCTTTATCGATGTCGAAGATGTGCGACTAGTGCAGTTGTGCAATTCTAGCAGTGCTTTTAATGTACGCTTTGTGAAGTGTTTCATATCTATTATCTATTACAAACGTTATCTTGCTTCTAAGTGTACCCTTAGCGGATTGTTAGCGCGATCATAGTGCAGTGTGTGGATGCATGACGCAGATAATGCACGCAGATAATTGTTGCTCACGCAGGTCAAGGTGCAGAGAACCCCAGACACGCAAATAACAACAGTGGTTATCAGTAAACTTGTACAGATCCACGATTATCGCTGGTCGATGGTAGCCTTCGAAATCGCCACTTGTCGCTCATCACAATGCCGTGTCCAACTTGTCGTTCGAACCGAAACGGAGCCAGCGGTGCGATGCGATCACATAAAAATTGCATCACAAATGGCACGTAATAGTGGCGCGGCGTTCAGTTTCTCCGTAGCACAGACCCCACCACTCTGGCAAGGTCGTTTATCATGCTGAAACTGCAACCACCTCTCAGGTCAGGCGATGTTACATGTGGCATCGCGATTTTGTCTGAATCATCGATGTGCACCCACGAACAGGTGCTTCCTTGAAAACGCTTCCATACGGTCTAAGTGGTATAACAGTTATAAACGAATTAAGCATGTAATTCAATTACGAAAATTAAGGCAAGACGTGGCACCATTATTGAATATAAGTCGATATGCTTCATATTGTGACAGCACTGGCAGGCAAATGACCTAAGCCGCTCGTATGATAGGATATGCTGACACATTTGCAGATGCTGATAACTGCCGCAGCCAAGCGATAATAATACTAAGGAGTCAGCGCATGGCTCTTTATGTTCACTGCTTATCATAAGCTATTCATTACAGGCATGGACATTGTTTTAAAAATGAAAAATTAAATGAATATTCTTCTACTTTTGCTTTCTAGCGCACTGAATGAGGTGATAGTATACAGCTCAAATACTGCCGCATCGTCGTAACAAAGAATAGCGAGCGATTGTAGAGCATTATTAAAAGAGAGTGTGATCCCAAATACAAACGATAAATTGACTAAAATGTGTTCATCATGTACCGACTTCCAAAAGAAAATTATATCGCTAGGCTGCTCGGCGTTCCTGATACTGATGGCAATCACGCTGGGCGTTCTGTGGCCCTCCATGTCCGAGCAGATGCTCCACAACGTAAGTGAACAAGCTGCCAGGATGTTTTCCCTATGAATCGCAACTTAATGGCTTTCTTCCTCCTCGCAGAAACTGGTGGTCAAAAATGGTTCCGCCAACTATGACAATTGGATCCGCACGCCGATACCGATGTACCTGGAGATCTATTTTTTCAACTGGACCAACCCGGACGAGCTGGCCTCGAACCGCAGCGCAAAACCGCACTTTGCCGAAATGGGACCATATACCTTTTCGGAGCTGCACGAACGGGTGAACCTAGTGTGGAACGATAACGACACCGTCACGTACCAGCAGCGCCGTACTTGGCATTTTGTGCCCGAGCTCTCCAACGGTACGCTCGACGACGAAGTGACGAATCTGAACGTCATCACTTTGGTGGGTGAAACACTCGGACACTCGTTCGCTTGCACGCTCGGTCAACACTAACACTAACTATGGTCCACGTTTTCTCCACAGAATGCCGCCCATTTCTTACGCCACATAAGTCCCCTGCTGAAGCCGATGGTCAGTTGGTTCCTAAAGACGGAGGGTTCCCTGCTGTGGAAAAACAAACCCGTACGCGAGCTGCTCTTCGAGGGTGTGAAAGACCCGCTGCTCGATTTACTGAAGACGCTCAACAGCACGGAGCTGAACATACCGTTCGACAAGTTCGGTTGGTTCGTGGGACGCAATCGGAGCGACAGCTTCGACGGTACGTTCACGATGCGTACCGGTGCAGACGGGCTGGACCGGATGGGCTTTCTGACTCAGTGGAACGGTGCATCGCGCACCGGCATGTATCGTGGACGGTGTGGAGAAGTGTACGGAACGTCCGGGGAGCTGTGGCCGGCCTCCGTTAGCGCTGGCACTGCCGCTCCATCGAACATTACACTGTTCCCGTCGGACATTTGCCGTTCGCTTACGCTGCAGGGAACGGAGCAGGTGTCTCTGTACAACATCCAGGGCACCAAGTACGTTGGGGACGATCGAGTGTTCGATAATGGAGAGAAGTACCCGGAAGCGAGCTGCTGGTGCAATGCCGATGCTGCCCACTGTCCCGACTTGAAGCCGGGTGTGTTTAACGCGTCCGCCTGCAAATACGGTTCACCGACGTTTCTTTCGTATCCGCACTTTTATCTCGCTGACGAGAGCTACCAACAAGCTGTCACCGGACTGCGGCCGAATCGAACGGAGCACGAGTTTTATATGGCCATCGAGCCGATGACCGGCATCCCGCTGGACGTGCGTGCGCAGCTTCAGATCAACGAGCATTTGCAGCCGATAAGTGGATTAAGGTACGGCATACGCAGTGGTTGTTAGTGAAAGATTCGCGCTAACGAAAACCAAACCGATATGCATACTTTTTTTTTATTTATTCGTTCCAATTATAGCTTGTACGAGCATGTACCGGACGCGATGATTCCGATGATATGGTTCCGGCAGCGTGCGACCCTCACCCAAGAGCTCGCCGAACAGGCCAAGGTAACGTCGGAGCAGTTGCGATTAATCTCGTCACATAAACGGAACTCTAATGTGTAACCTAGAGCTCGCCGAACAGGCCAAGGTAACGTCGGAGCAGTTGCGATTAATCTCGTCACATAAACGGAACTCTAATGTGTAACCAGCAATATGCATTTCAGCTGGCCCTCGCACTACCATCACTGGGGACGTACGTTGCGGTGTTTTTCGCTTCGATCGGTATTATCATGAGCGCCGTGTTCCTATACTGCAGCATCAAAAAGTGGTCTCAACCCTCCGAACCGATTCCGTACGAAGAGCTGCAAAACTAAGCTAAGCATCACGCACCGCCGAAGGGCGTGGGGGAGCGTTTGCTGTATCGAAGCTATATCTTGCAATGTGCCTTAATGTGATAAACAATTCGGGCATTCCCAAAGACACGTTGAAACAGAACGCTAAAGATAGTTTAAAATTGGTTATTACCATTGCGTGTAAGTTGCGGATTGATAGTCTTTTTTACGTTGAAAATGTGTTTTTTATTTGTTTATATGCTTTTGATATTTTCTTGCCTTTGCTGTACACATCGTGTAAAAATTCCAAAGTGCCAAAAGAACGTCGATAAATCAACGGACGTATCATCGTGGTATTAGCATTAGAGGAGGAACAATAATGTTTCGTATTGCGTTTCATTTAGGCTCACCTTAGTACGATCACTACTCTTTGATTCGCAACATACATTTTCAGTAGATCTTCAGTTGTAACTGCCCATTTGCTCAATCATTTACGCACTCTCTGGCACCCTAGAAGAGCATTCTGCTGCATCAAATAACAAACAGACTGTGAAGGAGGAAAAAATCCAGGGAAGTGAATGGTAGAAAAAACATGATGATGATAGGGAACGCTCTAATCAGATAGGATTTTATTGACATATTTTTAAAGAGCATTTTTTACTTGGGTGGATTATACGTTACGTTACCTGTAGGTTAATATGGCGAATAAAATTTATTAACATGTTTATTGTGTTAAACCAGTAATATGGGGTGTATGCATTTCATTAACCTCTACCGATTCGGAATACAACCATCGCTTAGAAACAGCTTTGCACCTTCGATTTGCTGCAAAAACTGATTAAAAGTGATTAATTCTTAAATTTAACATTGCCATTTCGAGTACCACGGCCTACTTTGTTTAACGATTAAATTGTCACTTTCATAG
>KZ072650.1:88571-102209 GCA_002091845.1 Anopheles cracens | reverse complement strand
TCCGCCGGGAGCTGAAAACCGGCGTGATGGCGATGAGCGGTAAGCGCAAATCGGGCCGGGTTGCTTGAGCCAAAGATGATTGAGCTTGTTTCTCCTCGCAGCGATTCGTCACTTTCTGCAGGAGTACTACACGAACCGGGAGCTGGTACTGCACTACATCCGTGGCGGAGGAACGACGAAGCCGCTGATGGAGATACTGTCGTCGTGCGAGAAGGAGAAGCTGAACGATATCGCCGACGTGCTGCACCTGATCCAGCTGGTGATGATGCAGAGCATCAATTACGACGACACGCACTACAAGTACGCGACCAGGTGTGCGCGGTCGCTCATGACCACCTACCAGCCGGTCGTGTGCAGTCTGCTGCAGGATCAGAGCGAACACCAGGGCGCATCGAGCAAGGCTTGTGCGTTACGGCTGCTGCGGACGATTCTGCTCGTCGATGCGGCCACCTACTGGCGCGACGTGCTCCGGCTGGTCGATACGAGCGCTTCCCGGATGGGAATGAGTGCGTATCGCGAGTCCGCCATCAAACCGGAGGGTTTCATCGGCCGCTCGCTGCGCAGCGTGTTCATCGAGTTCAATTTGGCGTTCCTAATCGACACCCCGACGCAAATGGTGCGCTACTGGTTGGCCCGGCCGGGGCTGGTGCAACCGCTGGTGCAGAATCTGGTGTTTGACAGTGCGAAAAACGTGATACTGGTGATGAAAACGCTCACCCAGTACGTGCTCGGGAACAGGGACATCGATAAGTACATGTACCGGACGGCGTTCACCCCCGACATCTTGAAGGCGCTCGTCGGCGTGTATGAGTGGGTCGGCCCAGAGAAGCAGGCCACGAACGAGCGTGACAAGAACAAAGTGTTGCCGGCCACGGAGGCGTTTGTACTACCGCTGTTGACTTCGCGGCGTTGTTTTTTGATCCCGAAAGCGATCGACCTGGAACGGGCCAGTCCACGGTACCGGCAGCTGCTGGTGGACCTGAAGCACACCGAGCTGCACGACCACCAACGCCGACTGGTGCTGGAAATGCTCAAAGCCTGCCCGGAAGTGTTACCGGCAACACTGGACGCGTACGGTGGGCTGATGAAATCGAACCGTGAAAACAATCGTGAGCTGCTGAAGCAAATGCTACTGATGCACCCACCGGAAGAGTTGATCGAGAAGCTCGCAGGGACGAACGTATCGGCGAAAGCACTGTCGAACTTTGTCGTGCAGGGCACACTGCCAAGAACGCTGCTCGAACACGTCAACACGGCACTCGACGGGAAGAAGGAAAACATCCCGTACTGTATGGAGTTCCTAGCGCTGATGGTGACGAACTGCGAGCAGTACCTGCAGGTGATCGAACGCCACGCCGTGCTGGATCAGTTCGGGCTGAAGAAGGTGAAGGTGGATGCAATCGGGAGCTGAAAACCGGCGTGATGGCGATGAGCGGTAAGCGCAAATCGGGCCGGGTTGCTTGAGCCAAAGATGATTGAGCTTGTTTCTCCTCGCAGCGATTCGTCACTTTCTGCAGGAGTACTACACGAACCGGGAGCTGGTACTGCACTACATCCGTGGCGGAGGAACGACGAAGCCGCTGATGGAGATACTGTCGTCGTGCGAGAAGGAGAAGCTGAACGATATCGCCGACGTGCTGCACCTGATCCAGCTGGTGATGATGCAGAGCATCAATTACGACGACACGCACTACAAGTACGCGACCAGGTGTGCGCGGTCGCTCATGACCACCTACCAGCCGGTCGTGTGCAGTCTGCTGCAGGATCAGAGCGAACACCAGGGCGCATCGAGCAAGGCTTGTGCGTTACGGCTGCTGCGGACGATTCTGCTCGTCGATGCGGCCACCTACTGGCGCGACGTGCTCCGGCTGGTCGATACGAGCGCTTCCCGGATGGGAATGAGTGCGTATCGCGAGTCCGCCATCAAACCGGAGGGTTTCATCGGCCGCTCGCTGCGCAGCGTGTTCATCGAGTTCAATTTGGCGTTCCTAATCGACACCCCGACGCAAATGGTGCGCTACTGGTTGGCCCGGCCGGGGCTGGTGCAACCGCTGGTGCAGAATCTGGTGTTTGACAGTGCGAAAAACGTGATACTGGTGATGAAAACGCTCACCCAGTACGTGCTCGGGAACAGGGACATCGATAAGTACATGTACCGGACGGCGTTCACCCCCGACATCTTGAAGGCGCTCGTCGGCGTGTATGAGTGGGTCGGCCCAGAGAAGCAGGCCACGAACGAGCGTGACAAGAACAAAGTGTTGCCGGCCACGGAGGCGTTTGTACTACCGCTGTTGACTTCGCGGCGTTGTTTTTTGATCCCGAAAGCGATCGACCTGGAACGGGCCAGTCCACGGTACCGGCAGCTGCTGGTGGACCTGAAGCACACCGAGCTGCACGACCACCAACGCCGACTGGTGCTGGAAATGCTCAAAGCCTGCCCGGAAGTGTTACCGGCAACACTGGACGCGTACGGTGGGCTGATGAAATCGAACCGTGAAAACAATCGTGAGCTGCTGAAGCAAATGCTACTGATGCACCCACCGGAAGAGTTGATCGAGAAGCTCGCAGGGACGAACGTATCGGCGAAAGCACTGTCGAACTTTGTCGTGCAGGGCACACTGCCAAGAACGCTGCTCGAACACGTCAACACGGCACTCGACGGGAAGAAGGAAAACATCCCGTACTGTATGGAGTTCCTAGCGCTGATGGTGACGAACTGCGAGCAGTACCTGCAGGTGATCGAACGCCACGCCGTGCTGGATCAGTTCGGGCTGAAGAAGGTGAAGGTGGATGCAATCAACAGAATCGTCACACTGTTCCCCAGCATCGATCGCATTATGGGCGCGATGGTGACGCATCGAGACGATCGTTCTGCGACCCGCTCGAACGTAGCGCTCGAGCACGTGATGGACATACTGCTCGTGTGCATCCGCTCATTCCGTGCGTACATCGAGTCGTCCTCGTTCATCACGACGTACGGGGACATCCTGAAGCCGGCGTACCGTGCGTCGGAAGTCGAAAAGTTCTACCTGAACTACGAATTCAAAGCGATCAAGGTGGTGATCGCACTCGAGCCGCAAAGTGTGTCCTTCAGTTCGCCCATGTTCGGCTCCGTGCTGATGCATCTCACGAAGGTGTACCTGAACGCCAACGCCGCGATGAAGCGCGACGCAACGGAGCAACTGCTGGCACTGTTTCGCAACACCGCCCTGTTCGACAACCGGGGCACGGAGATTGAGTTTTGGTTTCAGGCGCTGACGGACGTGGAACCGGTGGCCGTGCCTGCACTGATCCAGTTCCTGGCGGAGCAAGCGCCCCTAGCGGCGGCCAAAGAAACCACGCGCAAAACCGTCGATCACACGCTGCTGATCGATGAAGCGTTCGAGGTCGGTGCGGCGGCCAAGCGGCGACGGCACGATCTGGAGGAACTGTTCGCGCGGGTGGAACAAGACGCGGATGAGACGGCAGATGTGGCGACTACGAGTGGTGCAGCCCATGTGGAGCTCCCGGTGGCGGATCGGTTCTTTATGTACATGTTCACGAAGGAACCGGTGGGGAAACAGCCCGCCCATTACAACCGCTACCTCGACGGGGTGGCTCTGCGTTACCTGCACTATCTGCCGCATCCGGAAATTGTGGAGCGCGTGCTGAAAGTGACCGGCTCGAAGCTGGTATCGCCAAAAGTGCTTCAGTATGCAACGCGTTGGGTGGCGGGTGAGGGGTGCACGTTGGAAGAGAAGGAACTGACGAAATTCCGTGCGCTAAGTGAATCGTTCGTGAAGCTGCAGAAGTCGTTATCACTTAACGCGAGCTTTCTTAGACAGTGGACGAATTCGCGCACCGTGCTGCTGAATATGTTCCACCAGACACTGTTCTATCTCACCCGGTGGGTGACCGCACGCACACTAACGCCGTCCCATCTCGAGCTCGTCTCGCACTACTCGACGAAACTGCTCGAAAAGCTCACCCTATCGGGCGTACTGTCCGAGCGTGAGCTGGACGAACTGCTGGAGGGTCTGTTCCTGCAGCGGCCGGTCATTTTCCAGCACTTTACCATCATCAAACAGAGGAAAGAGGACGATCCGATACGACCGCTCGTTTCCGGCTTCGTTTACAAGCTAATGCAGTTGCTGCACGCGCTACCGCGCTTCGAACGCTACACCGAGCTGTACGCGAACAAGATCGTGACCGAGCTGATGCGTGTTTCGAGTGAGAACGCACCGGAAACCGAGCTCGACAGTGAGCTAGCCGAGCAGTTGCTGCAAATCTTCAAACTAAACGAACGCCACTGTGCGACCCTCCTGCGGCATTACGCACAGCTCCCGGGCGGTGTGTTCCAGTCGCGCTCCTGTCACTACCGCCAGCTGTGTCACGCGCTGGAGCAGCTCGTGGCGGCCAATCGCTTCCGGCAGGAACGCTTCCTGCCCGACCAAACCGTCCGTGGGTTGGTGCGTATCTACACGGAGCTGTGCGGTGCACGCGTGGACCCTGGCAGTGAGTCCACCGCTGGACTAGACGAACTGGAAACCGCCCTGCACGGGTACTTCAGCACGTTCCCGCACAGTGTCGCCTGCGTTGAGGCGGATCTGATGCGTGTGCTGTTCGAAAATGGACGCCGGATTGGAAAGCCGCTGATAAAACTCGCCACGTTCCTGCTCGCGCGAAGTCACGCCTTGCCGGCTCCCTTCCTGGAGCTCGTCGGCCAGTACGCTGCCCCGAAGAAGGAGCTCGTCTATCCGCTCCTAAACGTCGCGTTCCGGCGCGGCATCCTCGCCGATGCAACCGTTAACGATCCGGCCGGAAAGCGGCTGCTGGCGCAGCTGTACGCTGACTTTAGGGGTCCAATTTTGAAGATGCTCGAAAAGCCGAACAAAGCGGCCGTCATTTACCGCGAGAATCCCGTGGCCAACGAGCACCTGGTGCGGCTGTGTATGCCGCGCAACGAGTGTGTTGATTTCGCGCGCAAGAAGCTACGCATCGAGGCGGTGGAGTCGTTCCAGCTGCGCGTGCTGCAAGAGATCTACGGTGGCGCTTTGAAGACGTCCCTTGCGGAGGCGAGTAACACTGGGACACTGCAGACCGTCTACTGCAACGGGTTCGCGATGTTGCTGCAGTGCTTCGAGGCACTGTTTAAGTCGATCTCCTCCGCGCAGTATCTGCTGCAGCAGGAGGCCCAGATGACGCGCCTGAACGAGCTCGTGCTAGCGACGTACCGGTGGACGGTGCATGCCGCGCGCCATCCGGACACCCTCGGGAAGGTGTCGTTCGCGTCCGTCACGAGTAGCGCGCAGTGGAACACGTTCTGCAAGACTTGCCTCAAGTTCGGGCTGGAGACGGTACGATGCGGCGAGAACGAACGGCGCTTCGACGAGCGGCTGCACGTGCTGACGAAGCTGATGGCGCTGCTGGTGGAGCGGTTCTACGTCGATGGGGATAAGGAGCAGGCGGACGTGGGGCGCTACTACGATTGGGTCCTGTCGCACTCGAACTTCTTGCGGTTGCTGCTGCTCCAGTACCAGTACCGGCCGAAAACGGCACTGGTGCAGCTGATGTACGCACTGGCACGTAAGAATCCTTCCGTCGTGAGCGAGAAGCATGTCCCGCTGCTGCTGGGTGCATACGGAGCGACGCTAACGGACGCCAATCGTTACCTGCTGGCGCTACTACAGCACTACGAACGCAGCGGCGTCCAGATGCACGAGTATCGACCCTTCCTGTGGGGCGAAACGGCCATCAAACACTTTTCGCTCGAGGCAAGCTCCGCCAACGGCGGAAACGCGGAGCCGACGACAAACGGAGAGGAAGACGCTGCGGGTGGTGCATCGGGTCGACCGGGGAGAGCCTCGTTCCGGACGAGCGTAGCCGACGTGTTCGCGCTGCTCCAGGAGGACCGAATGATAAACGCGATCGAAAACTTCCCGGTGTGGCGAAAGCTGGACGCCTGTGCCCAGCTGCCGGAAACGAACTTCGACGAGCTGGTTGCGCTTTCGGACCCCGAAAAGCGAGGCCTCCAAGTGGAGTATCAACCGACGACGGCGGTGGAAAAGTTTGTGGAAAAATCGCGTTCCACAGGCGGTCGAGCTGCTCGTAAGCACACGTCGCCCCACGGAGAGCTGCTCGAAATGAACGCACCCAACAAGGATCTGAACGTGGTGACGTACGATCCCGCCTTCCTGCTGCCCATGATGAGCTTCATGTACGCGAACGACCAGGCCGATATGCTGCAGCGCGGCATTCGCTCCGGTATCCTGGCGCTACCGTTCCTGTCCTTCGCCAGCAACGACGACCAGATGCGGCTGGCCGCTGGCAGTATCCTGCTGCGCATCCGCACCCATAAGCTCCGCCAACGGCGGAAACGCGGAGCCGACGACAAACGGAGAGGAAGACGCTGCGGGTGGTGCATCGGGTCGACCGGGGAGAGCCTCGTTCCGGACGAGCGTAGCCGACGTGTTCGCGCTGCTCCAGGAGGACCGAATGATAAACGCGATCGAAAACTTCCCGGTGTGGCGAAAGCTGGACGCCTGTGCCCAGCTGCCGGAAACGAACTTCGACGAGCTGGTTGCGCTTTCGGACCCCGAAAAGCGAGGCCTCCAAGTGGAGTATCAACCGACGACGGCGGTGGAAAAGTTTGTGGAAAAATCGCGTTCCACAGGCGGTCGAGCTGCTCGTAAGCACACGTCGCCCCACGGAGAGCTGCTCGAAATGAACGCACCCAACAAGGATCTGAACGTGGTGACGTACGATCCCGCCTTCCTGCTGCCCATGATGAGCTTCATGTACGCGAACGACCAGGCCGATATGCTGCAGCGCGGCATTCGCTCCGGTATCCTGGCGCTACCGTTCCTGTCCTTCGCCAGCAACGACGACCAGATGCGGCTGGCCGCTGGCAGTATCCTGCTGCGCATCCGCACCCACCTCGAGCAGACGAAGCGTCTGACCGACGCGAAAACCTGGCTCCATCTGCTCGCTACCGTGCAGCGGCGCTTCATCGAGATGTACACGGAGAGCGCCAACCACAAGGGTGTGGCGCACGTCGTCCCGCGGGCGCCCTTCCTGTCGATGCTGTTCGTCGCCGAAACGGTGAAGCTGCTGCCGAACGTGATCCACAAGCTGCACGGCCCGCTGACGCAGTTCCTCATCAAACAGGACGTGTACAACTTCCGCCAGGTGCCCAACTTCCTGCCACTCTTCAACAACAGCGAGGTCGAGAACAATGTGCCGCGCATGTTTGCAATCCGAACGATCGGGGCGGGTGTGAAGTCGCATCGCGACTTTGCCGTCCTCCGAGCGTCACCGGTGCTCCAGGTGCTGATGGGTTTCCACGGGTCGCCCTTGTCCAACCGGGAGCTCAACATGGCCATCCTTACGGCGCTGGGTGCGATCACGAAGATCCCGAGATCGTGCCAGTATCTCGTAGAGTCGCTCGGGTTTATCGGCTGGATGAGCGAGCGGATCGATGTGGTGGAAAGTTTCGAGTTCGACACGATCGAAGCGCTGCTGGGGCTGCTCGGCAACTGCTGGTACTCGATGCAGGTGTTGGCCGGTGAGCAGAAGTCGCAGAAGCCGCCACGTTCGACGGTGTTCTTCCAGCGCGGCATACTGATACAGACGCTCAAGTTCCTTCCGCTGCTGTCGACGCGCAGCTCGAGCAGCACGCTGGTGCGGTTCCTGAACTTGCTGGAGAAAACGACCTCCCCGTGGCACGGGTACCACCACCTGCTGTCGCTCGTCGATGCGAACGTGATGCGGCAGCTGATGGAGTACTTCGAGAATCTGTTCGCGGAGCATATGTGGTGCGTGCGGTACGTGCGGCAGTGCGGGACGTACGCCATCGATGACGACTGGACGATGGGCCGGAAGCTGCAGGAAGCGAACGTCGACCAGACGACGATGCAGGTCGTGCTCGCCCTGCGAAGGGTTGTCGTGTCGTGGTGCAGCTTCCAGAAGAGAGCAGCCGCGGGCGGGAAGGACGAGCTGGCGGCGGAAGTGGACGATGCGATGGAGGAACCGGAGGATGACGGAAATGACGATGAGGACGTGGAAGAACTTGGTGATGAGGCCGATGATGATGCGGACGAACCGATGAGTGAGTGAGGGGCTTCGTTTTTTTTTTGCTAATAAGTTGTAAACGAATAAAATGCGCGACGATCGCGTGCATGTTAAGAATAGTGAAACGTTCCGTTGAAAAGTAGTGGATACAGTGATGACAAGAGCACTGCGTTTCTGCTTCTAATTAGAAAATTTGTAATCTTATGGTAAGTTGGAAACAGTTTGAGTGTTGATTTCGCGCGCAAGAAGCTACGCATCGAGGCGGTGGAGTCGTTCCAGCTGCGCGTGCTGCAAGAGATCTACGGTGGCGCTTTGAAGACGTCCCTTGCGGAGGCGAGTAACACTGGGACACTGCAGACCGTCTACTGCAACGGGTTTGCGATGTTGCTGCAGTGCTTCGAGGCACTGTTTAAGTCGATCTCCTCCGCGCAGTATCTGCTGCAGCAGGAGGCCCAGATGACGCGCCTGAACGAGCTCGTGCTAGCGACGTACCGGTGGACGGTGCATGCCGCGCGCCATCCGGACACCCTCGGGAAGGTGTCGTTCGCGTCCGTCACGAGTAGCGCGCAGTGGAACACGTTCTGCAAGACTTGCCTCAAGTTCGGGCTGGAGACGGTACGATGCGGCGAGAACGAACGGCGCTTCGACGAGCGGCTGCACGTGCTGACGAAGCTGATGGCGCTGCTGGTGGAGCGGTTCTACGTCGATGGGGATAAGGAGCAGGCGGACGTGGGGCGCTACTACGATTGGGTCCTGTCGCACTCGAACTTCTTGCGGTTGCTGCTGCTCCAGTACCAGTACCGGCCGAAAACGGCACTGGTGCAGCTGATGTACGCACTGGCACGTAAGAATCCTTCCGTCGTGAGCGAGAAGCATGTCCCGCTGCTGCTGGGTGCATACGGAGCGACGCTAACGGACGCCAATCGTTACCTGCTGGCGCTACTACAGCACTACGAACGCAGCGGCGTCCAGATGCACGAGTATCGACCCTTCCTGTGGGGCGAAACGGCCATCAAACACTTTTCGCTCGAGGCAAGCTCCGCCAACGGCGGAAACGCGGAGCCGACGACAAACGGAGAGGAAGACGCTGCGGGTGGTGCATCGGGTCGACCGGGGAGAGCCTCGTTCCGGACGAGCGTAGCCGACGTGTTCGCGCTGCTCCAGGAGGACCGAATGATAAACGCGATCGAAAACTTCCCGGTGTGGCGAAAGCTGGACGCCTGTGCCCAGCTGCCGGAAACGAACTTCGACGAGCTGGTTGCGCTTTCGGACCCCGAAAAGCGAGGCCTCCAAGTGGAGTATCAACCGACGACGGCGGTGGAAAAGTTTGTGGAAAAATCGCGTTCCACAGGCGGTCGAGCTGCTCGTAAGCACACGTCGCCCCACGGAGAGCTGCTCGAAATGAACGCACCCAACAAGGATCTGAACGTGGTGACGTACGATCCCGCCTTCCTGCTGCCCATGATGAGCTTCATGTACGCGAACGACCAGGCCGATATGCTGCAGCGCGGCATTCGCTCCGGTATCCTGGCGCTACCGTTCCTGTCCTTCGCCAGCAACGACGACCAGATGCGGCTGGCCGCTGGCAGTATCCTGCTGCGCATCCGCACCCATCTCGAGCAGACGAAGCGTCTGACCGACGCGAAAACCTGGCTCCATCTGCTCGCTACCGTGCAGCGGCGCTTCATCGAGATGTACACGGAGAGCGCCAACCACAAGGGTGTGGCGCACGTCGTCCCGCGGGCGCCCTTCCTGTCGATGCTGTTCGTCGCCGAAACGGTGAAGCTGCTGCCGAACGTGATCCACAAGCTGCACGGCCCGCTGACGCAGTTCCTCATCAAACAGGACGTGTACAACTTCCGCCAGGTGCCCAACTTCCTGCCACTCTTCAACAACAGCGAGGTCGAGAACAATGTGCCGCGCATGTTTGCAATCCGAACGATCGGGGCGGGTGTGAAGTCGCATCGCGACTTTGCCGTCCTCCGAGCGTCACCGGTGCTCCAGGTGCTGATGGGTTTCCACGGGTCGCCCTTGTCCAACCGGGAGCTCAACATGGCCATCCTTACGGCGCTGGGTGCGATCACGAAGATCCCGAGATCGTGCCAGTATCTCGTAGAGTCGCTCGGGTTTATCGGCTGGATGAGCGAGCGGATCGATGTGGTGGAAAGTTTCGAGTTCGACACGATCGAAGCGCTGCTGGGGCTGCTCGGCAACTGCTGGTACTCGATGCAGGTGTTGGCCGGTGAGCAGAAGTCGCAGAAGCCGCCACGTTCGACGGTGTTCTTCCAGCGCGGCATACTGATACAGACGCTCAAGTTCCTTCCGCTGCTGTCGACGCGCAGCTCGAGCAGCACGCTGGTGCGGTTCCTGAACTTGCTGGAGAAAACGACCTCCCCGTGGCACGGGTACCACCACCTGCTGTCGCTCGTCGATGCGAACGTGATGCGGCAGCTGATGGAGTACTTCGAGAATCTGTTCGCGGAGCATATGTGGTGCGTGCGGTACGTGCGGCAGTGCGGGACGTACGCCATCGATGACGACTGGACGATGGGCCGGAAGCTGCAGGAAGCGAACGTCGACCAGACGACGATGCAGGTCGTGCTCGCCCTGCGAAGGGTTGTCGTGTCGTGGTGCAGCTTCCAGAAGAGAGCAGCCGCGGGCGGGAAGGATGAGCTGGCGGCGGAAGTGGACGATGCGATGGAGGAACCGGAGGATGACGGAAATGATGATGAAGACGTGGAAGAACTTGGTGATGAGGCCGATGATGATGCGGACGAACCGATGAGTGAGTGAGGGGCTTCGTTTTTTTTGCTAATAAGTTGTAAACGAATAAAATGCGCGACGATCGCGTGCATGTTAAGAATAGTGAAACGTTCCGTTGAAAAGTAGTGGATACAGTGATGACAAGAGCACTGCGTTTCTGCTTCTAATTAGAAAATTTGTAATCTTATGGTAAGTTGGAAACAGTTTGAGAAGAAAAATATCTTAAACGATTTATCTCTCCGTAGGTCCGCCGAAAACATCGACATTGTTTGATGAGCTCCACTTCTGGAACTGAGTAAAAATAGACCATGATGACGTAGAAACGCTGCAGTACAAATAAGTATGAAATAGTACCAACTACAAATGTTCTCATTGCCTGGATTAAAGGGAGTAGTACATATCCTTCTACGTTTCGCGAAAGGGATATGCAGAGACATCAAAGTCGTATAACCACCTGTCTCCTGACTACAAACAACGACGCCAAACTGTTGTGAATCATAGAACGTGTAATTGTTCAACAACGACCTAACATAACCTAGAAACCTAACCCAAAACTACACGTGGCATGACTAGAGTTTCTGATAACTTCGCTGGTTGAAAGGACATCGGTAGTATAATTGCATAAGTTATCCTTATAAACATAACCTTAAACAAACATTGAATAATCTCATCAGGAGCACGTGCTTTCGAAATTTGAATTCAACCGTTTCAAAAGCTCCGTCTTTCGTTTGTTCCGATGAAAATACGTAGCAAAGCTTTTTTAAGAGCTTTTAATTCACTCTCATTTGCGATGTTATTTTTGACAAACAGTGAGATAAAAGCTCGCTCTTTTTCAACCGCTCTCTTAAACTCTCATCTCACCCACAGGCATCTCTCTCAATTATTTGATCGATAAACAGGTTTTCCTTCGATGATGAACCTTAATTACGAGAGCAACTCAAACCCAGAGCTGCGTGCTATCTCTCTCTCTCTTTCTTTCCCGAGCTTTGCAGCCATGGCAGCACTGCTCTCCGCGAAGAGCAAAACACACGAAAGAGCTGGCGTGTTTGCGCAAGCGACGAACCTTCCGCCGTGCGCGAGATGCGCATTTCACGTTACGATTCGAGCGTCCGATGACTTCGGACGCGTTCCGCTCGCGTGTACCTGCGTCCGTGCGTCCGCTGAACGCGTGTGCGTGATTGTAGTGCATATCGTTTCACAAGTGACATCGCCGTCCGACTTCACGCGCAAGTGACGAACCTGAAGCAAGCGAAACCTTCCTGCTGCCCAGGAGGGTTTATTGGCAAAGCGAATTGTTTACGGTACGTGCCTGTGGTGCGCCCATCGTTTCGGGCTCTTCGTTTCGGTTTGTTTGCCTGTGGTCTCCCAACCCAGCGGGGGGGAAGCGGTGATGGTGGTGTGGTTGATATATTAATTTTCTTCCTTCACCGCGTTCGCTGCGCCGCTTTCGTTCGTTTCGTTTTCGTGACCATCCTGCCCGTGGGGTGCCAGGGCAGGATGCAATGGTCGGAGGGCTGGGATCGGGTGTGTACGGATTGTCATGCCGTCGGTAAACATGGCGTCCCGGCGGTGACATTGTCGCTGTCGCTTATTGTTCCGACCAGCGGCGTGACCGTGGACGGCGACGAACTGCTGTGAGGTGTGTGCATGTATGTGTGTGTGTGCTTTGCGGTTAACCTCCACTGGAGGGAGTGTAGCTTTCAGAGTTCTTTTTCAGTTAAAAAAACGATCCACTTTTGCACCGAAAGCAACCTCCACTGGAGGAAGTGCTTGCTGCGAACGAATTAATACATCTCACAGAAGAGCTCATCTCATCCCAAGCAGCAAATGGAAAACAAAAAACGAAACAAAGTAAGAAGAGCCCACCACAGCAAACAGTGATGCCCTTTTTCAGCGCTCGAACTGGGTGAACAGGTCCCCCGGTTGGAAGAAGCTTGGTAAGCAAGCGGAGAAGAAAACGTCAAAACAACATTAGATACACCTTCCCAACAAAACAAAACAAGCCGATCGGACACGGCGGATCGATTAGTAGGCTGTCTGCCCGTGCCTTACCCCTCATGCGCGGGTCTTAGGGGTGGGAAGTGTTTTTTTTTTGTTCGTCCCATTCTGTGTGTGAGAACAAGTGTAAAGTGACAACTGCCCCCCCACCGTCAGCTGTCATTTGATACTCTTCCGAGCGCCGTCGAGTGTCCTTTTTTTTGTGTGAATCGTTCCTTACAAATGTGTCTTTTTCGTTTGGTTTCAGTGCGTTTCCGTGTTTTGATTTCGACCAAAAGGTGCAACGATGCGCGATTGCATGCCGTGGAGGGAGGAGAAGCGTGTCGCGATCTAGCTGGCGGTGCCTAGCGTGTGCGTCTGTACCAAGGAGGAGCGTTCAGTTTTTGGGCTCTGTTTTGAACCGGTTTGCGTGTGCAATTGCGCGTGTGTCCGTGTCGCGGCCGCGCGTGTGTGTGTGTGCGTGCTAGCAGCGCGGTTCAGGAAGCGAAAAGGTTGCCGGGAGAGCGATCGAGCCGGGATCATCGGCGTCTTCGTGCATCGAATTGCGGAATTACTTGTGCGGGGAATAGCAATTGCGCAAAACGCGAAACCCGCCCGAAGCGGGAGAAAGAAAGAGGCCGAAAGGCGACCGAGAGCGCGAGGCAATCGTGAAGCGTCGAGGAAAGGCAAGCGCAAAAGTGCATCGCTTCTGCTTCGTGCCGGGTCCGGGTTTGTGTGGAGGAAACAACTCCGGCCAGCTCTTCGATTACGCAGGTTGCAATCGTCCACGAACGGGAGACATACAACTACACGGCCTTTCGGACAAAGAGCGCTTGTCCTGCTGCTGCT
>KZ072650.1:76334-88561 GCA_002091845.1 Anopheles cracens | reverse complement strand
TGGGTTTTTCATTCCGTTTCACCCGTTCTTTGCCTCAGTTTACTCTAGAATTTTGACGCGTTCGTTTTCCGTCCGCACGATGAGGATGCTTCGAGCTGGCAGCGGTCATATTTGATCATGCTGAATGATTACTTATCTTGCCTTATGAAATGTATTTATTTTAGATTATTTTTGCATGAAAAATGTCTTTTCTCCCTGATAATCCTATTCCTAATCCTAAGGAACTATTATAAAATGAAGCAAACGATCATCAAACGATTCAGCCGAGCAGAGTTCTTGATGGATATTGAGTTGGTGCTTCTTTAAAGGCAGTATATGAACCATTTGAATCCATTTGGTCTGAGGAAGAGATAATTTGGCAGGATCTGACTATAAACGGCTACTATAATGCTTATACCGTTCATATTATTCCAACTAGAAGCTTGTAATAATTGTCAAATGTTCAATTGATTTTAATGGTTTGCTATAAGCCTTTATTATTATTATTATTATTATTATTATTATTTATAAATTTCCCAACCCAATTTAAATGAATAGGTTTTTAAAAGGCTTGAATGATTCTAGTTTTGATTTTTTTTGCACATTTAGTTTCCTTTGATATTCAGTTTTTCGTTCTTATAAATAATCTTTATCAACAATCAATAATCAATAATTAAATTGTTTGTGTTGGAGGTAAAACTACCATAAGCAATATAAACTCAATTGAATTTCTTGTTTTATTATTTATTTTATTATCGAAGTATGATAATATTTTGGACTATGAAATGCTAGTATTTTGTTTTTTTAAAGTAACAAAACCAAATCGGCAATGTTAAGCAGCTCAACTTTCAATCTTCAGACCACCTTTTACACCAACGTGCGTTCTCGCCAAGTTTTTTTTGTATCTCCCTTCTCATCCACCGCATCATAGCTGTGGGATCTCTGGGACCGATCGAACCGCTCCGTTTGTGTGCGTTTCAACCACACACACACGCACACGCACACAACCACAAACATCACTCTTCTGCCCGTGGACACGGTTGTGCGCGCGCGCGCGCTCGCGTTGCCTTGGCTACGAAAGAGTTGAACAGCACGAAACAAGCGACGAACCTTTAACGCAACTTTAAACCCAAAAAAAAGCGTGCTCTGTGTGCGGTGTGTTGGTCTGCGTGCGTATGTTTCGGAATTTTGAGCCACCACATTCTTCGTGCCCACCGCACACATATGCTCCTCTTGCGCACCTCCCCAGACGCAGAGCAGGGTCGCTCGAACGCGTTCTATCCGGACTGGCCTGAATTTGAGCGTGTTTTTCTTCCTCCGCCTGTGTGCGGTGTTCCGTGCCGCACATGTCCTGCGCGTTTCGGGCTCAAGAAGGCGGTTTAAATCGCTCGTTTCCGCGACGCCGCCGGGTGTGAGGATTGTTTTCAAATTGGCATCGATTTTGCGAAATTAGCCCCCGACCGCTTTTACCGTAAATCGGTCCCGAAACAGCGTTCTACGGGATGGGTTCTGTCTGGCATCCTGTGTGCGTGTTTTTGTGTGTTCACGTCGCTCGTAGCGACATTTTCGTCTTCCAAGCTACACATGCTCCCGGGAGATGGTAGCGAAGCGACCAGTTGGCCCATTTTTGTTGGCTTTTCTTCTTCTGCTGGTCGGTAGAGTAGAGCCGAAGCGATAAAGATTCATCCCGCAGCGATCTATCCCGGGCGGAAAGTGCAAGCCTTCGTAATTGAGCTAAATTTGAGGCTGGATGGAAGGTTTTTTACCTCTCCGTACGAGCCATTTTTCGGCTCTCCCCATGATAACGCTACACGAGTGCAACGATGAAGTATGAGGCAAGCCTGGAATGTATCGATTTGCTGTGTGTGTGCGCGCTACGGAGGTGGAAATAGCTGGCGGGCGCTATTCAACCGAAGAACCAGTTTTCCTCCGATCGAAGGGGCATCATCTGCCTTTTGCGCGGGCGTTTTGGGCTCGAAAGTGGACGAAACCGTACACCACACGGCTCGCTCTCGAAGCAAAGCCCACCAAAACGATGAACTTTCCTTCGAGAAGAAGAAAGGGGATTGTTTGGAGCAGAAAGAGTTTACCATTTCATAAGCAACACTGCCTCCTTTTACTCCTACGCCAGCAAAACCGAAACAAACGAGAGCCCGTATTGCACGCCGCGTCGTGGAAATCGGCTTTTTTGTTTTATTGTTCGATTCCCGCGCAACTTCCGCACAACGCTGGAAAATGTGGCCCCGGGAAAACGAGGTGAACCGAAAATCGGTTCAGAAGCCGCTGGAGGAGGCCAAACAATTTACGCCACTGCCTTGCCTGTCGGTGTGTGTGTGTGTGTGTCGAGGTAAGCGGGACGGAGCCTCCGTTTTGCTGCGTTTTTCCTCCCAGCAACGGGGTTGGTTCCTCTCACTTTGGGCGGGCTAATTGAGACACAATGCGGGTGCGGTGTCGATAAGGCGGCAAAGGGGGGTAAGGGGGAGCAGCGAGGGTGGCCAGGGGAAACATACAGGAGTTAGCCGCGCGCTATTGTTTCCACCTGAACTGGATCCCAAAAATCGAACCGAACCGACGCAACCCGGCACCGAAAGTGTATCGATCGCCCGACAGCGCACAGTGGGCTTTCAGGTGGATGGAACAAACCAAAAGTCTTTTTTTTTTTCATTTGAATATGACTATTTTTAGAAACTAAAGTTAGTCTAAAGTTCTCTTAATATCTTTGGAAGTGCTTACTCTTTCAAGTCTTTTAACCTCTTAGGATTTTCAATCGACTCAAAAAAAATCATTTTAAACCTGAGAAAAGTTGTAAAACCTAGTAAACAAATCAAATAATTAGCCTAAGCCGTACTATTTCTCTGTAAGCTTTGGGGGCTTCTCTAGGATAAGTCTGATGAGACAAGCGACAGAAACAAACGTAAACCCGTAAAACCCGGAAAATCCATAGAGTTTACACAAAAAAAAAAAAACTTTAAACAAATGAAATCAATATATTGAAAAGGCTTAAAAATCCTGCAGAAAACATATTTCCTTTTTATTTCATTATTTCCTAGTAATTATTTATTATATTTTTTTCGCTGTTTTGTTCTATTTAATTAAAACTGATATTATGAAATACTGACAGTGAAACATTAAAATTATTTGTTAAAAAATGTTTCATCCCACCAAACGCTCCCAAAAGGCCCACTGTGCGCAGCGTGCCGCTTTCTTCAGTGGAAAAGACTTGTACGCGCGCACAGGCGAGGAACGCCATCATAACGCCTCGCCGGTCCCAGGAAAGCCCGTTTCCGACGATGCTCCGAAAGCTACCCCCGATGGCCTTTTTGACGTCAAACGATGAAAGTGCGCCAGGAGACGGATTCGCTGCTCGCGAGCAATTAAAATGCATTGTAATGCCGCCTAATGGCTCTCGGCCGCACGGGGAAATGGCACACACAGGTGGTGTGGTGTGGTGTGTGCGTTGTTTTCCATTGGCCATAAAGCGGGTCTGCGTTACAAAGTTGAAGGCCAGGCGCGGATGTTCCTCGCCCCGGTGGCGAGCTTCTCCCATCTGGCGGTGGCAATAAAACAACTCCAATCGATAGAATTCAATTGAAGAGAGAAAAAATGGAAAAAAACACTCCACTGAAGGTGTGGCAGCAGTCGCGTTTGTTGTGCTGATTTGTTTCAAATTCTCCTCCGCCGAGAGGATTGGCTCAAAGGGCGACGTGTCGTGCGACTCCCACGAAGCAATTGAGTCACAATAAATCGTGATCGCCCTCCCCGGAGCGGTGAGCAACGGCAGCAGCCGCTAGATAAAGGCTGGGTTGGAGCAAGGTTAGAAAAAAAAACCAGCAGGTGCTATTTTATTGCCACCAAGCGGCTCTTAAGGCTCCGCGGACACCTCCAGTGGGCTCGACAGCGACATTTGCGCCTGCCCGCAAGAGGTGTGTGTGTTTTTTGCACTAATTTCGCACAACTACTTAGCGTAATGCGTTCGTCGTCTAATGTCGAACGGCCGAAGGCTTGACGTTGGGGGCTAATTATTTACGCGCTCCAGATTGAACACGCGCACCGTTTTGCGCAATGCTTGCGCGGGAAAATGACCGGCCAGCGTCGCGCGTGTTCGTTGCTCTTCCCTTCAACCAGCAGATGACAGCAGATTCTTCGCCCGGTGTGTGTGTCTCCGACTTCCGATCGGCTTTCCATCGGCGTCCGGGCTGCTGCGAAAAGCGATGACAATAATGGCCGCCCGCCCGGTAATGATGAGTCGCCGTCATCTTCCGGCGAAACGAAGAAGATGTCGTCGACGTGGCCGGATCCCCGCCGGACAGTAATCGATCAGCTCATTACCGCAAGTAAATGGATGCTCCCCCTGTTTAATACGTCTGGCGAAGCGCTTCGTCGTCGGTGTAATTACCTCGACGGGGGGGAGGCTCGCTCAACTACTTTCTCGTGATAGGGGAAGGTTGGGTCTTTTTAATCTCCTCCTCGGTCTGCCCGGCTGAGATTGAATCACCTCGGGAGCGGCTCACAACACGCGATTTATGACCGTATCATGCAAATCGTCCCATCGGGATGTCGTTGGTGGCTTCCGCTTTTTTTTGCGTTAGTAGCGGAAATTATGGGAGTTTGACGAGCGTTTCGATGAGTTGAAAAGGCTGTTGGTCGCGTTGTCGGCAGGTAATTACGATTTGTTGACAACGTTTGATTAGAAATTGTTTATAGCTCAAACCGTAACTAGCTGGTACACCTATTTTGCGTTCGAATTGACTCATTATGTGTTTGTAAAATCTTCGAATAGTTCGCTTGGATGTGAAGAACTGAATTAATGTAAGGATTTTCGCAACTACATATATACCAGTAACAGTATACCTTTGAAGAATCAAACACAACTACTTCAAACCATACAAGACATTACTTTGTGTGTATATTCGTTCGTTTTAATTATATTTTCAGTTGTTCACTCACTTTGAGAGCAAACGCTTTTTGGTTAGGGTCTCCTCGTTCTTTTTTTCAATCCTTTTTGTCCCACAAAACTCGTTTTGAAAGTCGACTCTTTGCTTGAGCCTTTTGAAAAGGTGATTGGCGAACGATTATGCGAAACGAAGTTTATGGAAAAGAGAATTCTACTCTTTCTAATTTTTAAAAATATCTTTGAAACACAATTGTTTCTCAAACGCCTAGATATTTATCTAATTTTTTTTATAAAACTTGTTTTCCGTCTTCTCAAAACTCTTCTTCTGCAAATTTCTACGTGTGAGCTTCCGAAATGTTCAATTCAGAACAACCCGTTCGGCAGCTTTGTCGAAAATTGGGTAAATAAGTCAGGGTATCGAACAAACCGATTTGGTTTTGTCTGACATGTTCGATTCACACCCATCCTGTGTAAACCTTGGCGATAAATTCGTCACAAAACGTCAAAAAACTGTTGTTTACAATTGTTGCCACATTGGCAACAGGTTTCTTTCACCGGTGGAGTTTTGACACAAGAGACTTTTGTCAGCACAACATTTATTAATTTTCACAAATAAATACAACAAACGAATTACAAACGCGCTACAAAAAACAATCTCGTTTCCACCGGTGTTCTCGTCGCACGATCCGCTCTCGCTCGACCTTATCTCTCCAGGCTCTTCTTCCTCTTTTTTGTAATTATGATTATGAGCGGTGATTGTAATTATGTAGTTTATATTACGTTGCAGTGTAGAAATTTAACAAAAATATCAAATGAAAGCAGGGTTTGTTGTGATGCTACTGATGACATTTCCACACGACAACAAACAGAGCACCCTATCGAACTTGTCTTGTTTGTTTGTTTTGTTCGAAAAGTGTCAGAGCGGTGCCTAATGCAATGAAAGACCTTTTTGCATATTTCCCGGCTGGTTGAGCTAATATGCGCCAATAAATAAGCAATCTACTGTATAAATTGTGCCATCTCTTTCGAAAAGGATGCTTCAGAAAGCAGATATTACTTTTTTTGATAAGTTTCATTCTTTTGCAAATTTGGAATGCTTCTTCATAAAATTGCCTTTTTCTTTTAGTTGCAAAAATAAAAAAAGGCATATTGCTATACCATACTAATAACCACGATTACTTCGTTATTTAGTTCGAGTTTTCTTTTGCAGACATGGCATTGAAGAAAAAGACAAAAAATATTCGATAACGTTGCAACATGAATAAATGCATCAAACTGAAGTTGTAAATTAAGCATTCATAGTTCAATTAATGTAAATTTGAAAACTTTACCACCAAACCCCCCGTGCACATTACGGAGGGGGGCGCAATTGCAAAGGTTAAGCACACCTGTGGAATGTATCACCAAAGCAAGACGGCACCCACCCAAGGATCGCGCTCTCCCTCCCCGCCCTGAAATTGAGGTTTACGGTGTGAGTTTCATTTGCGATGCGCGAAACTGTGTCTCTTGACGGCAATTTGCAGCAAATGGAAGCCTCTCCCCGAGCGTCATTTGTTGTCTAACTGGCTTGCCTTCTTCGCCCGGCACGCGGATGGAGGTCAACGAGCAATTATGCAATGCAAAAGTGCCTCGTAAACGGTGTGCCGAGAGTTTTTGCCCGGTTTCGGCTGGAAATCCTACGCGGGTGAAGGTTTAGATCCGATATTACCACATTTCGATCGACGCATTGGAAAATTGGAATATGGACGGCTAATGACACTGGGACCACCCGCTCTCTCGCTGGGGTGATTTATGAACGTTTTTTGGAAGAAAATCGCTTGGAACGCAATGACAATGACGTCGACGGTGTGAAGAAGCGTATAAACTAATCATTTCTTTCTCTCTCACCATCCGTGGTGGTCCGAGAGTTCGAATCGTTTATGGGCACCCTTCGGAGCCAACAAAGCAATAGGCATAAATTGCCGTTAAAATTCATGCGCCGGGCAATAAAAATCTAAAATCCCCATTTCAATCCGTCCCGGGACCTTCTCCGGGTTGAAGGTTGATGCCAGAAAGCAAGAACAGCAACTCTTGCTGAAGAAAGCTTGCTTGAAGCTTGAAGCGAAAGAAGACAAAACACTGCACTGCACCGGATTTCCATTTCCTTTAATTTGCTCGACTCTCGCCGTGAGAAAAGCGTCCAGTCGCGCGCAACAAGCAATAAAGGACCGGCTGCATCGCCGAGCGGTCGCAATATCGCGAGCAGCCGATGCGAGGAATCAGCAATCAGGTTTTATTGAACCACCGGGCGGAATGGAATGGAATGGAAATTATTGACCCGCCGTGGCGCAGCCTGAATTGGGTGGAACAAATGGGAAAAATCGCACCACAAACGAACCGAGGCGGCTTCGGTGGGCAATTCGGCCGGTGGGAAATGTTCGCGTCTTGCGATGCCGATACAATAGTCCGGTAGTTTAACACTTACGGTCAAATGGACCGAATACTCCTTTCGTGCAAATCATGGTGTCAATCGACACCTAGAAGGCTATTTTTGGCAATTGTTAGCCGATTGGGCTGAAATTTTCACCAGTTGTGCGCAAACTATTCTAGTTTCATAATCCGTCGAGTTTGTGGCCCTACCTCTTCCCGTTTGCTCTCCAGCCCCCCTCAAGTAAAAATCCGCCGACGCCAAAATTTTAAAAACCATGAAAACTATGCGTAAAAAAACTTGGAGCCCAAATTCCATTAAATGGCATATAGGGGCAGTAGTCCAGGATCTACAGTAAAAATTTCAGAAATTTCCGATCAAAATTGTGGAAATGGGATCACTTTGAATATCCGCTCCCGCTGTCTTTTCATAGAGAAGGTCACGTGTCAATTACAGAAGCTATGGAAAATCGTGTAGACCGAATAAAAAGTGTTTTTTCTGTATAAATAATACACATATTTATCAATTATGACTTGGAAAAGCATAATGCACAATAAAAACGTAATTTGAATACCGAATGTCACGAATTATAAGCAAAAAACTCGTTTTTTCGAATTTTCTTCTTCTTTTTCTTCTTCTTTTTTGAGGTATAAAGTGAAGCCAATCGTACAATTTTGATCGGTAAATTCTGAAATTTTTATTTTAGGTCCTGGACTACTGCCACTATATGCCATTTCATGGAATTTGGGCTCCAAATTTTTTTACGTATAGTTTTCAAGGTTTTTAAAATTTTGCCGTCGGCGGATTTTTACTTGAGGGGAGCTGGGAAGCAAACGGGAGGGGGTAGGGTCACAAACTCGACGGATTATAAAACTAGAATAGTTTGCGCACAACTGGTGAAAATTTTAGCCCAATCGGTCAACAATTGCCAAAAATGGCCTTCTAGGTGTCAATTGACAGCATGATTTGCACGAAAGGAGTAACAAGTTGTATCTCAGAAATTTACGGATTTTAAAAATTCTTTTAAAAAAACTTTCCAAAAATATAAGACTTTAGGTCAAACCCGTTTTTCAATATCTCCAACCGTTTAACCGAGTTATCCAAGCTCAAAGTTGCAAAAGTGTCAATTGACACCAGATTTGTCCGTTAGTGTTAATAACTTCCTTGTTGTGTTTCCGTTTCTTTTGTGGAGGTTTTAAAACGTGTTATGCGAAGAAAACGCATTTCTTCATTACTTTCTAGTGAAGCTTCTTTATTACTAGAAAAAAGACACCTTTTTCTTGAGCGGCTAGCACTTTTTTCGTAATTTAAAACAGATCTCAAACCAGTTTCAAATGATCCGTTTTTTGTTCTCCCTCCCCACTAAGAGGATTTACATATTTTTGCACACCGTTGGCACCGAAGTGGAGCACGCCAGCTTTAGCATCCCAAACAACGCAATATTTTGAGCCCGCTGTTACAAATTGGGTCAAACGCGTACGCGCGGTTTCTCGTATTATGTGTAAATTTTGCCGACCCACCCGGAGCACTCGCGGGCTGCAACATTGTCGGTGCCGGTAAGAGTTATGTGCCTTCCGCACGGAGTTGAGCCGGTGGAACAAAAACACACCGATCCTAATGCGCGCGCACTTCTGTTGGATGGTTGGATGCAGGTGAAGCTCGTCTTGGTTTCCGGAGGGGACACAGGGCTTTGCGCGGTGTCAATTATCCGCTCGCTTAATTGTCACTCTGGCCAACAACTTACTTAGCTGCGTCGCAACAGAGGCCCGCTTGGTCGTGACGGGAGCCTTTCTAGTGAAGGTAGACTTGTTAATTGTTATCATCATACACGACAGCCCGCAATCCGGTAAATGGTGGTATGAAAAGGGCACCATGAACAGTGCGAGATTTTGTCCCTCTTGTGTTGATACTAAAAGCTTTTATAATTTCAATAAAAAAGGCATTTTTTAAGTTTTTTCATGAATTTGAAAAAACAAATCAAACTACAGCATAGAAGAGGTTATAAGACGCTTTAAAAAAGCATTCAAAAAAATGCTTAAAATATTCAAGGTCATTTAAAACTGTGCTATTTTGTCCTTCTTTTTTGATACAAATAAAACATTGTATGATTTCAATAAAAAGCCATTTTAAAAGCCAAAACAAATCTTAAAAGGTTTTTTTCATAAATGGGTAAAAATCAAAATACAGAAAAGAAGAGGTCATAAGACGTTTCAAAAATCAATCAACAATAACGACCTTAAAATATGCAAGGCCGTTTATTTAAGGCTGCCAGTATTTTTTACGAATTTTCCAAAGATTTTGTGTTTAAAAAAAAACAATTTCGTAATCCTAGGTGATCGTGAATGGTGAAAATGAAATGATAAAAAGAACAAGAAATGAAAAATGAAAAAAAAAATGTATAAAAATCATAGAAAGACGTATTTTGCTATTGACTATACGTTTGTAGTGCATCGTTTTCATCTTTTTCATTTCAGTTTTCGTGTTATTCTCACTAGAGAAGAGATTGAATTTTATGGATTGTACAAGGAAGAAATGCTCTTCATCTTTTGAAAATTGCACTATTAGTTACAAAGTTTAAAATCTGTTAAAACAGTAGGCTAACATAATTGTTAATTTTATTAACCTTATAAGCTTGCGTTACTCTTCCAAATTATCATCATTATATTAATTGCCTAGTGATACATTTTGTCCATGGTTCTTATAGTTGTTCTCAAGAAACAACCGTGAACATTTAAACTTATAAAACTTTAAACTTTAAAATATTCTATTTTACATATTTTTAGATTTAATTTCGTAATAAAAAAAACTTTCGTAATAGCAAAAATAAATAAGGTAGAAATAAACAGCAATTTGAAGAAAAAAATCTCTCTTGACAAGAGATTCAATAGCTATGTTATGGACTGCACTAGGAAAAAAGGCTCTTCATCTGTTGAAAATTGCACATGAAAAGTTAAAAGTCTGGTAAAACAAAAAGCTAACATAATTATTAGTTTTATTGCCCTTAAAAGCTTGCGCCACTCTATTAAACTTGCTGTTAACTAGCGATACATGTTGTCCATGATTGTTATAGTTGTTCACAAGAAGACCGTGAACATCGCTCAATAGCAGTATCAATATATCTCTTAAATATCTCTGAAAAAAATCCAAATTTGTTGACTTTAAACTAAAAAGTTTCTATTTAACTTACTTTTAAATTTAATTTTGTAATAAAACAATTTTTCAATATATTGAAGAAATTATAACATTTTTAACAACATATATAAAAAAATAAATAAAATAAATAAATAAAACTGATAAAAATAACATTATATTGTTTTAGAAACTTGCTCTCTTCAACGAAAGACACTTTAACTGTTTAAGTTGCGCTGAGAGCTTTGTTTCAAGTTATTTTTCATTTGTTTTTATTTGATTCATCTAAAATAAAGTTGGATAAGGTCACACAAGTCTGTAAGTCTTATAAGTTATATATTGTTTTTTTTTTATTATGTTAAAATTATGTTTCTTATCAGCATTCCCCTACCTTCGAGCCGCTCGTGATGCTTCTATTTTTTGCGAATTAAGTACTCTTTGCTTGACTACCGGAACCGGACGCCTCACGCAAGAACCAACGCCAATCCCTCTTTTCAACGTCCACCAACGTCGTGTGGCGTAGGTTTGTCAGCAACAATAGTAGCAGCAACATCGGCACGACGATGCGCTTGCTGCGTAAGCGCGGCAGCCCCACCCACCCCCCACCCAGACGCAAGAATCCGCTGATCAATTTCACCGGTAGCTAGTCAACTGTCATCTCGTGCATGAGGAACAAGCGAATCCAACAGGCCAACGCGCCCCGGCAGACGTACAAACCGATCGCTCTGCTCTGCCCAACCGGGCGCGTTCACTCTCCACGCAATAAAGTGATTAACTACCCACCCGGCCCACCCTCTCGGATTTGACAGATTCGCGCACAACGACGAGCGCGCGCGCAGCAGTAGTCGTTGGATTGGGGAGGGCTTGGCTTTCCTTCCCCGACGTTGCAGCGACGGTACAAAACGAACCGGGCCAGCGAACGACAAAACCGTTCGCGGAGGACGCGAAAAGGCCACCGGTCGGATGAATTATTCGCCGTCCGGCGGTGGCCGGTGCGGGAAACTCGTTTCGCGCTCACCGCGTTATTCATATTCCGCTTGCTCTCGACTTTATTTTCTCCCATTTGAGCCTCCCGGCGTAGCCCGCGCTGCTCAACAATAATCGGTAGTCGACCTTCGCGGCATTTGTCATTGGTGGTGGTGTGCCGGGCGAGAACGAGAACCCCGGTCGCTCGGGCTTACGGCGCCGTACGAATTCATTATTCCCCCTGCCTGGAATTGTTTTATTAGCTGAATTTGGCAGCGGGTTTTTTTTTCTCCTTCTTCAGAGCCGTTTCTTTGCCACGCGAAGGTTAATGACACTTGACGGGTGGAGACGGGTCAATAGAAGTGTTGGGTTGCGGGTTTGAAGGTGCAAAACGGGCGCGCTACCGGTCAACGTTCAAGTTGGTCTAGGTGATTCGTTTTTGCGGTGGTGTCTTTTACAGTAATTTTTAATGGTATCTCGGCCAAATCGGAATTCTAAGCTATGCGTCTCCAGTTTGTATCCTTTGCCTTAAGCTAATTCTAATTATAAATGATATAAATAATAATCCAGCAATATGCTTAACTGCATGTAATTCAAATTGAAAGCAAGTGTAGCTATTTAATACTTCACAAAATTCAAATGGTTTGTTTTGAAATATTTAGTTTTAATCAGTAACTGAAAAGAACATCGTATTAAATAAAAAAAATGCAAAATTAAAAGTAATAAACACAATCCAACACAATCCAACACAAGTAATAAACACAATCCAACACAATCCAATTTATATATGTCAAAACATGTTTAAATGTCAAATAAAAAACGATAAAAACGATCAACTTGGCCGATTTCAAC
>KZ072650.1:34611-47353 GCA_002091845.1 Anopheles cracens | reverse complement strand
CACGTTCTCCAAGGCTTTCCATTCTCATGCTAATGGTGTGACAGAAGCGCAGAAACGGGGATAGAAAAAAACGACCAAAAAACAACCGAAATTTTTGGCTACTATTACAAACCCTCCATGGAAACGAACGAGTGTCGAGGGCTTGTTAGAGCGGGGGCTTTATGCGTGAAAAAATCGCTTTTTTTCGGATGAGTAGCATAAATCAAACACTGAGCTAACTACAACGCGTGGATAGAAGAAGTGTGGCGAATGTAAATCGCAGGAAATGATCCATAGAACCCTCCCGGTGAGGTGGAACATGGGGCAGCATGTTCTGGTAAATCAAAATGATCTATTTGACATTTTCGCTTTCGGTGAGAGTCACCGGAGCAAAACCCGGCACACCGATAGGCCCGTTAGGCGATGATTTATCCGAACATCGGTATAAGTGGGCGGGAACGACACTAATTTCGTGCGTGTGGCGTCGAGATCGTATAAGGAATCACGTTGCGCAGGCTGGCGTAGAACTAGATCCGTTTTATCTCCCCCCCCCCCCTGCCCGAAATGGTTCCCCGTTGATGAATCACCACCAGCGAGCAGGCGTGTGACGCCGACAAGATAACAGCGAAAGTGTGGCCGAAACGAACGACGACAGGAATTGTTTAAACGTAGATAAACTAGATCACCTTCGGGCGCATGATTTGCATAGCAACCGGCCGACCGAAAGTGGAAGAAAGCTAAGCTCTCTTCGATGCCTTCCGCGTAAAACAAACAAACAATCCCCCCGGAAAGGCGATGACTCCGGGGCGAAAAGCCGGCAAGTGGGATTAAAACAACAGCCCGAAACTCGCTCGCTTTCTATCCGCCCGGCCGCCAACCGGTTCGTTTTATCCTTTCGGGGGAGAGCTTTGGTCAAACATCGCCTCCGCCTAGAAATAGGAAAACCGAAATCAAACATGCTAATGGATTTCCAATGTTTCGGCGTTGGCTACCATTATTACTTCACACCTGATGTTGGCTTCTGTCGTTTCGATTGCGCTGCTGTCGTGGGCGCTTTTAAAGACGTGCGGTTCTTTCCTCAGTTTACTTTAATGTTCTTTTTCCCACCAACCCGAATGGGTACACTTGATACTTTTCGCTTCCGCTCGCGGTGTTCGCTTCTGACCCGGGGGCCCGCGAGATTTGATTCGTTTGCGTTCGAAGCCATCAGAATGTTCGCTCGCTTTGCTTCTATGCTTCCATTAGCACGGTCCTGTTGAAGGAAGTGTAGAGACACGTTGCACACGGGCTCACGTTCGAAATGGAAAGCTTTTTTTTTCTCGACCACCGCACGCGTGGTGACTGAATTTTAAACGCCACCGAATATGATACATTAGTAAAGAAGGGCTGAAAAGAACCACCTGGCGTGGACCCGGACCGATGTTGGACGAAACTGTACTCCGGCGTTTTTTGAAAGTGGAGCCAATATTTATGAGCTCCTTTCACTCGTTATTTAAATATTTCGTTTCTAGGTTATGTGTTGAAATGTTTGGTCGAAAGCCCGCTGGCATCTGTGGTTAGCTCAAAGGAAAGATATTATTCGCTGAGAAAAAAAGACACCAAACACCTTGACAAAAGTTCTGCTGTTGCATAAAAGTTTCAATTTTTAAGCGTCAAAAGCGTGTTTTTATACAAGAAAACAAATTTTCTGGTCGCCGGAAGCGACGAACCTCCGTAGAAGATCCGTAGCGGGTTCGTCGCTTGAAGTCTTTCGTTACGTGCCATTGTAACGAAAGACTTCAAGCGACGAACCCGCTACGGATCTTCTACGGAGGTTCGTCGCTTCCGGCGACCAGAAAATTTGTTTCTTTGGAATTTTGGAGTCCCCCGCCCCGGGACGCGTGTCTCACCGGAAAAGAATGCTGTACGACATTTCCCACCTCTTCGTGGCGAATGTCTTTTCATGTCTTCTTAAGCTGATGGTGATGATGGGCGCACGCAAGCACACACGGAGGGAAATAAATTCTTTCCCATCTTTCCATCTGCCCCGAGCGGATCACATTTCACAGGCGAGCGATTGCCATCAAACCCGTTTTCACCGGCCTCCCTGGTCTAGGCCCTGCGCCCCAGCAACAAATAAAACACCGCCACATTACGCATGGCGCGGATAAGCTCACGCGCCCGCGCTGAAGCGTATGAATGTAGCGATGATTAAATAAATTAAAATACTTTTCATCGCTCCTGGCTCACGTCTCACGCGTCTGCTTTGCAAATCGGCGGACTCCGCTAAGCCACTCGACATTTGAGCCACTCGTCGTCTATCTATGGAGATGATCAGAGTCAGCCTGTGAAGGTGGGCCGACCTCACATCACCCGCCCGCCCGTTGATGGGTGAAAGGCAAACTGTCTCATCGCCACAATGCAGTGTCATTGTTTCATCTCGTGTTTTTCTCCACCGTTTAACATTGTTTCAGCTAAACACACACACACCCAACTGTGCGTGATGCAAACGGCAGCGGCGGCCTCCTCTACCGGCTTGCGGCCGTGTGTGTGCTTGAGTGGGAACAATTTTGTTTAATCTCATCACATGACGTGTATCGCGCTTGATGGATCTGAGCGCGGTCATATTTCGAAGGCGATGTAATCTCGCACCGATGCTTTGATTGGATTACGCTTTATGGCACGGCGTTTGTTTGGTTTGTTTTTATTTCCGCCGTAATGGAGTTTTATTGCCTCTTGTAGTGAGGCGTTCTTTACGGAGCAGCTGAGAGGTAACTGGAATCCGGTAACTTTTCGGTGGTTGGACTGGGGATTTATGTGCCTTTATGGGAAGAAAGGGCATTTTTTTGAACATGTTGTGTTATTTTTTACTGTGCATTATTCAAGCAATTGTGTTCAAAATGTCGAAAAGGTGAATACTAAGCAATAGCTTGCTATAATTGTGTGTTCTATATGCTATATCCAGCTATAATAACAAGCCATGCTTCGTGCGCTTGCCTGTTTCAACTTGTCATCCCACGTATTTGACTTCAACCTATCCTTATCCACTTTCCGTTCACGTCTTAAACTTTCCTCTGTATATTCTTCCCCGTTCTGATTTATTCGCAGCAGGGACTCTTACACCTTAGTTAGGCTCTTATTATTTTGTTAGTATTAAGTTAGTTAAGCTGTTAGTTAGTGTAATTTGTGTATACACCTTATCACTAATACTATCTGTTGTGACATCTGTTGTGACTATCTGTTGTGACACAACGCACAACGCGTTTATACGCAACATCGCGGTTACATGCAAGTAGAACGAGGCGAAATGGGGATGACAGTGCACACCATGATTATAGCAGCGGTAGCTAATTTTGTGACCTTTTTGGATTCTGTAAGAAACCGGTCTACATCATTCCCTCCGGCGATAGACATTCACAACACTATCCTTACACTAAGTACTAATACTATTCTAACACTATCTACTAATACATCTAAAGGCTTATTTCAAAAGGTACCCTTACACTACCTTAATTCTAACAGGTATACACTACAATACTTTTTTTTTATTTGTCAGTATGACGGCCTTTGTGGCCGTATTGTCAGTGTCTAAGTGCACTGACGGACATTTTTCTTCTCAGGGCATTTCCTCCCTGTAGTTTGGCCTTATCCCGGGCTTACTCGGTTGTGCTGGCTGGTGTGTTTATCCGGGTGG
Source organism: Anopheles cracens (assembly GCA_002091845.1). Classification (NCBI taxonomy): domain Eukaryota; kingdom Metazoa; phylum Arthropoda; class Insecta; order Diptera; family Culicidae; genus Anopheles; species Anopheles cracens. The sequence continues at coordinate 43,701 of KZ072650.1, read as the reverse complement.
AGTTGTGGTGTGATTCGGTTTATTGCTTCTATTGTTGGTGTTTATGGATGAGTGATGGTGGTTGCGTGTGGTACACTACAATACTTATATAGAATTAAAAATAATAATAAATGAAGATGCTATAAAATATATTAAACATATATGACTATTATTCATTTTTTGCTATAAAATATATTAAACATATATGACTATTATCTATCATTTCTAAAATACTATTTTCGTATAAGCGAGTACATTGTATAACCTTTATACAATTATTATTCTTTTATATGTAGCCAGAAGCTTCAATTGCAAATGAATTCCGATTCAATTGAAGCTTCAATTGCAAATGAATTGAAATGAACCGATTGCAAATGAATTCGGTTGCAAGTTCTGATTAGGTTTTCGAATCTGTTTAGTGTAGCTTTCTACCTAACGATTCCTTGGCTTCTTTCGATTTTTTTTTTCAAACATTTTAAGGTTATAGTTCATTTTAAGCTTTATACAATTTCAATGTATAGAAATTTATAATTTGCATTTATGATATTTTTTTCGTTTTTTTCTTTGAATTTAAGTTGTCCAAGGTTCTAGAGATGGGAATAACAACTCCTTTCAGGGTGAGTCAACTCACTAAGAGTGAGTCAACTCACTCTTACTCACACACCATTGGGATTCGGATCGTTTAGTGACTCTTTAGGGAGTCGATTATAACGGATCACTCGTTTTGGGCCCCTGTTGGGATTCAGATCCCTACGACCAGTTGTTAATCACTCGTGAGTGAGTTTGATTACAACAACTCACTCGTTTAGCGACTCCCACTCACTGTTTTGGGATTCCGATGCCTACGACCAGTTGTTACTCACACATGAGTGAGTTTGATTATAACGATTCCCCAAAGAGTCGTTAAAATTATATGTTGGGAGTTAACTCACTCTTTTCATTACAAAGATTGAACTCACTCACTCACTCTTACTCAGTACGCACATCTCTACAAGGTTCCAAAAATTGTCAAAAGTTCAGAAAAAAACCATCGTCAAACAAATGGGCGCATCTTTCACGAGCAATAACAAGAAAGCTAAACAAAAAAGTAAAAAGCCACTCTGCGCAAACCTAAACCCTACACTTACAACAATGTATCAGAAGCAGGGACATGATAAAAAGATCGATGAGAGAGCTTTCCAGAGCATAAGTTTCGCAAACACTCCCATCCAATGTGTCTGACCTTCGCGTGATTGTTTATTAGAATCCAAATGGACCACTCCGATGTTGCGGTGATAAACTTAATGTAGTTTTCAACAACATCGACATGCGCTCCATTTAATGCCCCGGCGAGGTTATTTATCTTTCCAAACACCCGCTGCAAACCCGCTGGCGCGATCCGTGTTCGGCTCCGCAGCCGTGTAATCGATTACGGCTTCCGTTTGTTGCGCTTGTTGTGCCAATTATTTATTGCCTGACATCAAACATAATCACTATTGATTCGTGTATCGTGTATAATCGACGGCATACGGTGAACGCGCGCGCACACACGCCTTATCTCCCACTACAATCGTACGGGGGCCGCCTAGTAGCGAGCAACTACACAACACACCTTCGCCCTCGAGTCGCTTCTGTTTCAATCGGCTGCTTGTGGCTGCGGCAGCTTCCAGGCCGCCCGAAAAAGGCAAACCGAACGCCAACTCCCGGAACACACGATCCGCTCCTAATTTATCAGCGTATCGGGCGTACGCGGTCGGCTTTTTATTTTGTGTGGCCCGAGATGGAATGGAGCGGGCGCTGGGGAAGGCCAAAAATCGAACATGTTGGGCTTGAAAATGGCCGTTAGTTTCCTCTCGCGATCGGCCTCATGTTGCGGAACTTTAAATTAACACCATCGAAAATGTGTGCGAGTGCTCGAAACGGTTGTTCCGTTGTTTTGGGGCGGGTGAAACGAGCACTTCATTCATATTTTCAATTTTCCGAGCTCCGTTGCGAGTGGCGATCATGGCGAACATGGGTTGGCACATTGAGTTGGTGGAAGCGGCCATCAAACACGCTCCGTACTCGCGAAGCGAGAAGTAAAGAACTAATCCCCTGAAGCAACTCGCGCAGGAAGCCAACGAAAATGAGAGAAAGAAAAACGCGATAAAAGAATTATTTTGATTCCGAATAACTCTCCCATCATCATCGCCGGGCAGCGTTCCCTTCGCTCCGAACATTCCACACTTTACAAATATTGTTCGATCCACAAAGTCAGCATGACCGGAGCGCGAGAACACTTCTCCAGCATCCAGCAACACTTCAGGCGCGCCCTCCCGCCGGAGGTGTTTATTTAATAACCTCATTCATCAAAATGTGGAGCAGTTTTTAAGATTCGTTCTCGTGTCTCTCTCTCTCTCTCTCGCTCTCTTTCCTCCGACCAGCCTCAGGTCAATCCCCGTCAAAGTACCGTTCCCGCCCCACACAGGGGTTGGGAGGTCATGAGCGCTTCCTTTCGCAGTGCGCACTCCGAACTGTGGTGTGGATTTGAGCGGTTCGTCGCTTGATCGATTGTTGCCGTCGTTCGTTCGCTCGATGTCGCTCTCCGACCGCGGGTGGTCGGTCGTTGAACGCTGAAGTGGTCCTCCCGGGTCGCCCATCCTATCGACGTGATGATAAATTCCGCGCCGGAATGCGTACGAGAGGCTACTGTTTGGTTGTGATCACTCCCCTGCGGGGATTTGAATGCCACCGGGGACGGAAACTCGAACCGGGACGGAATTGAAGTTTCCATCGTTAAGGGCAGATTTATAAGTCGAACGCTTGCAACTACGTGCAGCGATAAAATCGTGTCCATTTTTAATGGACAGCATTTATCGCTAGAGATCCCTTCCCGGTCGGGGATACTAACAGAACAGAATTATCATTTATCATTTCACCGGAGGCCGGATTAATGAAGGTCGTTCAAGCGCTCGCATGCTCACGACGACGAGTTCGAACATAAAGCGTCCATAAAGCGGCTAGGTTTAATTTGATCTTGTTAGCTGTTGGGAAACGCTCCACTGATCCCATTTGCGCCGAATGGGGGTGAACAATTATCACTTCGGCGCTATTTCGTGCCCGTGGCGCTACCGGGGGAAGCCGCTTTGTTATCAGATGCAGACGACGACAGGCAGACATGGCCCGAACGCATTATCTCGCAACGTTCCCAGTGCGTTGCATTGTTGCATGCCACCGCTTTCCGCGACAGCAATCCTCACAGCTGGCACCGGCACATGGTGCGATTGTTTGGAGGAAAACAACCCCAGGAGAAAAGCTCAGAGCTTCTTCCTCTGCTTTGCCCTCACTCTGTGCACACAGAAATTCACACCTTTTACTAGTAACTGCACACACGCTAAGCTGTGCCGACGGAAAGGAAATTGATCGCAAAACGCCGGTACCGGGCTGGGAGCTCGAGTGGCTTCTCGAGTTTTTCCCGACCAAAAAAAAAAACGCTTTCGGGCCACCCGGTGTGGTTCGAGAGTTATCTTATCCGCGAATTTTGAGCTCAGTTTGGTAATGCTTTTAGTTAGGTACAACGGAGCCGTTCGAACGGCTCGAAAGCAGCGGTATTTTATGGCAGTAAAAGAACCCCAACCCAAATACATTGGAATCAATAGCTGGTGTGTGTGTGTGCCCCAATCTACGTGCAGCGATAAAATCGTGTCCATTTTTAATGGACAGCATTTATCGCTAGAGATCCCTTCCCGGTCGGGGATACTAACAGAACAGAATTATCATTTATCATTTCACCGGAGGCCGGATTAATGAAGGTCGTTCAAGCGCTCGCATGCTCACGACGACGAGTTCGAACATAAAGCGTCCATAGAGCGGCTAGGTTTAATTTGATCTTGTTAGCTCTTGGGAAACGCTCCACTGATCCCATTTGCGCCGAATGGGGGTGAACAATTATCACTTCGGCGCTATTTCGTGCCCGTGGCGCTACCGGGGGAAGCCGCTTTGTTATCAGATGCAGACGACGACAGGCAGACATGGCCCGAACGCATTATCTCGCAACGTTCCCAGTGCGTTGCATTGTTGCATGCCACCGCTTTCCGCGACAGCAATCCTCACAGCTGGCACCGGCACATGGTGCGATTGTTTGGAGGAAAACAACCCCAGGAGAAAAGCTCAGAGCTTCTTCCTCTGCTTTGCCCTCACTCTGTGCACACAGAAATTCACACCTTTTACTAGTAACTGCACACACGCTAAGCTGTGCCGACGGAAAGGAAATTGATCGCAAAACGCCGGTACCGGGCTGGGAGCTCGAGTGGCTTCTCGAGTTTTTCCCGACCAAAAAAAAAAAACGCTTTCGGGCCACCCGGTGTGGTTCGAGAGTTATCTTATCCGCGAATTTTGAGCTCAGTTTGGTAATGCTTTTAGTTAGGTACAACGGAGCCGTTCGAACGGCTCGAAAGCAGCGGTATTTTATGGCAGAAAAAGAACCCCAACCCAAATACATTGGAATCAATAGCTGGTGTGTGTGTGTGCCCCAATGGTGCGTTGTAAATTCCCCTTTATGAATGCGGTTGTTTTGCGGATCTTTATCGCACGCGAAATAACGCACCATTACTCATGATGGACAAGATCGCGAATTTGTATGTCGCGAGTGCCAGTTCGGTGGGATGGACGCAAAGTTGTTTCGGTTTTAACTCGCTTTTTGTTGGGGTCAAAGTAACCTTATGCTTCTTTTTTAAGTGTAGAATTCAGGTTCTGGTAGAAGCTTGAAGAAAATGTCAACAACATTGAATAACATGTTAGGGCAAAGCTGAATGTTCCATGATATACATTTTCCGTCTTTTCCAAAGGACGTTCTACTTTAATATCGCTTATAATCGATTTATTTTATTATAAAAAATACCCTTCATTTCATTTTTTATAACTTGAAATATTTAAAATTTCAAACTTAATATCTTCATAAGCTTGAGCCATTTAGAATAAAAAAAATACTGATATTAAAATACTCGCAGGTTTTCAGAAGTTCGGTCCAGTTCTTCAATTTCTACCTATTAATCATGCTATCATAACTTATTTGATTTTTATAGCAAATAAATAATGGAACAATATTTATAGCAAATAATTTTATCAGGTCGAACTCTATTTATATAGAAAATCTTAATTATCTGATTTTATTATCGATTTTTTTTTCTTTCAACCTTCTGATCAGCAATGCTTCTATAACAAACATTATAAATGGAATAACTTTACAGGACGGGAAAAATAATTTTGGCATGTTTTTCATACATTTTGTCACATTTCTGGTTACACATGTCAAGGTTACCGGTATATTGATACGTTTGGTTATCGGATTTTACGATGCAATTTACCCCTTTAATTTTCGAAGTTTTCGATAGAACGACTAACATCGCAAAAAAGTCATTTTCTGGCAACTTTGATAACTTATTATACATCTCACGGGTGTTCGATCAGCAATAATTATACATGGTTTTGGAAGGGTATGTTTACAGTATTATGACATACAAAAATTGGAGCCAAAACATGCCACCAAAGAGATACTAAAGTTCTAAATATACAAAAATTCGTATGTTGAGCCTAAAAAGTGCATAAAAGAAGTAATAATGCATATAAAAAATAATTCAAAAATATGCCTACATTATTCATAGTCGTTTAAAAGTTTCTGTAATTTTTAATCCAATTTTAAAACTATTATTTGTATCGAAAAAAGCAAATTTTCGCAAGTGATCGTATAGTTATGTTACAGGGAGCTATTTTGACGGTGGTAAAAAAAACAGTAATGCTGTATGTAAAAATGTTGAAAAATCATCAAAACACGTATTTTGTTATTATCTACAACTTAGTAGAACATCATTTTCATCTATCTCTTCAATTTTTCGTTTGTGGTCGTATAGTTATGTTGCGCAGTGTATAATTCCTATAAAGTTCATGTAATTGTAATTTATAATATTATTAACTCATTTTTCATTTGCTTACTAAATCGTGAAGCAAAGTATGCGACCTGCCCTAGAACTTTTTCGAGCAACCCTCACCGCACGACTCGCTCAAATTGCCAATTCCCAATCATATCGTTCCGACATCTTTTCATACTGCTCGACGCGTGAAGGCGACGTGCGCTCAAGTTTGCATTTGAGACGCTAAAATCCAAACAATAACCCGTGGGCGACGTTCCACGCAAAAATGAACGAAGGCGTTTCAGCCCGAGCTTGAGTGACACTACGACCCCTTTGCGGAATGTCACCGTCTCCGCTCCCTCTCTCTCTCGCTCCCTCGCGCCTGTCTGTCCCACGCGCGCAATCGCAAGGAAGTGCTAAGATCTGTCTGTAGCTGTCTGCCGGCACCCGCAAATTTCCTTGCACGCACCCGGCCAGATAAGCCCGTTTTCCGCACTTTCCTTAAGGCCACACGGCAGCGAAGGAACGCAACAGCGAGAAAAAAACCCCATGCGTGGAAAAGCGTGGAACCGAGGCTTCCCTTGCCATTTCCGTTTCCGTTCCCAGCGTCCCACAGGCACTCACCGCTGCCCCTGACTTGGTTTCCATTAAATGGATAGATTAGTTTTATTAAACTTCTTCATCACCTTTTGCATCGCCGCACGGGACGGAAGCGAGCCGCGCCCGCGGGAGGAACTGTGCATTTATCTCGACCTCACGACACGCGTCTGGCGAGGCGAGAAAAAGGGTTTTGTCTGAAACACATCAGCAGGCACACACTCATGCCAAAAAAAAAGTGAAGCATTCCGTCACAACTTTGCGAATGACAGTCGTGATGCCGGCGTGATGATGCTGGGGTTTTTTTTTTTTGCTTCCATTTCTTCTGGCAGAAACAGACTCTCCCCCACAGGCCGGATGGGGCACGCTGGATGGAACAAAGCAAATGAACTGCAGGCAGGCAGGCGGAAACAGCACTCCGGATTCGCGTTTCAGAAAGGGGGCCACATACAAGCGTCGCTAATCGCTGTTCGCCCACGAACGGCTTTCTTCAACTTTGTGGCGTCCAAACTTGGGCTTTTCTTTCCACAAATCAATCGAAGTGGGCTTTTTTGTTCCGATGCGGAGAGGAACAGCTTTTTACTGTGATAAACGCTGGTCTCAAGTGTGAAATAGACGGAAGGGCTAGTTGTTGCAAACTCTTACGGATTATTTCGACTTCAAATGAGCTAAGGATGATGACGTTTTTGGAATTTTTTGGGATGTTGAGATGAAAATTTTCATAAAAAATAGTTCCTTAGGAACAAACAGTTTTTGAAACATCACCACAAATAAGAACTTCAACGGTAACTAAACGTATGAATGCGTTGTATGTCAAGATTGTCCAATAACTTTTTAACATTACGATTTAACGATATTGTTTACATCTTTAAGATCGATAATTTTGATTGAATTCGACGAATTTAGTATTTTAGTTTTTATCAATTTTGATGATATATTTAAAAACTATTCAAAATTGATAATAGAGTTGGAATTTCTATCGAATTCTTTGCCTCTATTCAATTTATTTTATAATTAAGTCTGGGAATCTCTTTTTTACCTATCTAATATTATGTACCAAATATGATTCAATTGGACGATTTTTTCTTTTGATGTTTCGAAATTTGAATGTTTAAAAACTATTTCAAATTTTATACAGATTTGTGTTTTTATTAGTGTTGTGTCTTACGAATCTTTCGACGAGATTCAGATTCATGAATCTTTCATTTAGGATTCATTCAGATTCATTCATCTCTAAAAGATTCATGAATCTCATGAATCTCTGGAGATTCACGAGTCTCTAGGGATTCATGAATCCTATGAATCTCATGAATCTCTAAAGATTCACGAATCTATAGAGTTTCATAGGATTCATGAATACCAAGAGATTCATGAATCTAGAGATACCTAGAGATACCCAGAGATTCATGAATCTCTGGAGACTCATGAATACTTAGAGATTCACGAGATTCATAAATCGTCTAGAGATTCATCAGATTCAGGAATCATCAGAGATTCATGAATCTTTGTTTATCAGGCAGCGCTCTGGCTCCTCTCGAACAAAACAAACAAACGTGATAAGTTCGATAGGGTGCTCTGGTAATTGTCTGTTATCTGGCCGAACTGTCATCCGTAGCATCGTAACAAACACAACTTTCATTCGATAGTTTTGTTAAATTTCCACACTTTAACGCAATATAAACTTCAAAATTATTAAAAAGAACCTCCGCGCATTTGTAAACAATAGTTTTTTGACGTTATGTGACGGATTTATTGCCAAGGTTTACACAGCATGGATGGAAATCGAACACGCCAGACAAAACCAAATCGGTTTGTTCGAGACCGTGTTTGTCTGGTTTGTTCGTGACTGTCTGACCGAGCACTCCCGTATGATTGTATGGGTTTGTTCGTGTCTGATGTCTTGTTCGAGAGGTGCCAGAGCGCTGCCTAAGATTAAGATTCATTCATTTAGTTCAAAGATTCATTCAGATTCATGAATCTGAATCTCTGTTACCCAACATGTCCATCATTATCATAATTCCAGCGAACTTTCTCCCCCCGTCTGCCCGACCGGCCGGCCGGTGGTGAAGAAAGGAAAGCAAAACGAGGTCCTACCGTGTGTGTGTGTCTGTATGTGTGAGTCCCGTGTCCCGACAGGTGAACCTTCGCACGAGATGAAGAAATCAACAATCGAACAAAGGCATAATTGTTCAGGTTCGGTTCGGTTCGGAGCCGGGCGCGTCGGTCAAATATTTACACGCGCCAGGTTCGTGTCTTCTCCAACGAAAGACTTCAACGCTCGGCGTCGGCAAGCGACGAACCGCGCGCGCCGCTCTGTGAGATCAAGGCGAGGATTTGTCTTGCTTCTTTTGACGGTTGTAGTGATAATACGCAGGCAAACAATGGAATGTAAAGCTGTTAATGCTTTAGAAGAGTGAGGTCGAGGTCTTTCAATGTTGCTCTTAAAGCGAACGGAATGTGGGTCACTAGCAAACGAAATGAGCCATTTTAGAGTCGCTTAGAGTTGATTTCGATGGGTTTGCTTATTTCAAAGCCTTCATTTAAAGCCATTCTAAAGGTTCATTTTAAAATGGGGCACTTTGTAACCCCTTGTATCTTTTTAACCATTATTCCAATTGAAACACGTTATTTGAATGAATCATTAGAC
>KZ072647.1:49342-60363 GCA_002091845.1 Anopheles cracens | reverse complement strand
GGGGAAAAGACCTGTGGGTGGTGCTTTTCCCAGCGTGCGCGCCCGGTATGCGCCACGCATACGCATTTCGCTTGGCTCCCTGCGCTGCATCCTGTGGTGTGTGTGTGTGTGTGTGTGCTTTCGCAAGGACACGTTCAGGAAACGAGTGGTGAGTTAAATTTCACACGTGTCATTCTCACGTCGATGTTCGGACGTTTATTCTGACCTGCGCAGAAGTGACGTTTTTATGGATCTAAGAACGCCTTGAACTGTAAAAAAACATTTCTGATAGAGATTTCAACTAACACATGTAGGCTATGAGATGTCAAACTATTGCAAGGATAGATTTACAATGTTTATGTTTGCTAAACTTGCAGATATTTAACAAATTCGTAGTGTAGCAAGCCGCAGCTGATAAGAAACGCAAAACAAAGATGGAATTTTGATCACCAACACACCCCCGAAGCGACACACTAACACACCAAAGCAAGAAAAAGGGACAGAAAACTCATTTTCTCTCTCCCCGCTTGGAGGGGTGGAAAATCGGTTCGGAAAATCTCACCCACCAACACTGGCAAAGTTCCCCATACCCGTCAACGTTTTTTTTTCATCTTCTTCAAACCACCCTGATGATGGGGAGAGATGCATGCATGAAAACTCGCACCCTTCTCCCCACCCTCCCCCAAACACCCACCGCGCACGCGATTGTGATGTTTGGTGGAAAATCATCTATCCACACCTTTTTTTCACACACAAGTGAGTGTTTGACATTGTGTCACTTGTCACGAGCGTGGGGCGTCGGGGGGCAGGAGATGGAGACGGCTGGAGCCAGGTCTCGAAAACTCGATCAGGCAACGGTGTTTCTGGGGAAACCTCATATCCTCCAACATTCAGCGAAGGTGCCACGGTTGGGGCACGAGAGGAGGAAAATCTTTTTGTTACCTTGGCTTTGCTCTTAAGCTGCTTTTAAGTGGGAAAAGCCAGCTCACAGTGGTCGATGTTTGTTAAGATTTTGTGAACAGAATTTGAGTATGACATCGGAGTAGCAACAGGGAATGTTCTATACTCGCTTTTTATGTGTTTTATGGTAAATTTAGTAAATTTGAGTAAATGAAATAAATGTCGTCAATAACTGATAAGTTATTAGAGTTCGTTAATCACATTCGCGGATGTTGGTAGAGAATTGGGACTATTGCAGTTACCAGTAATTCGAACGAAATTTCGAGCGTCTTTAACATTATATGCGACAGTAATGTTCGTATTTTGTGATATACCTTTCACTCAACAAACTTTTAACCGAACATTTTAACGAAGTTTTAAAATGCTTTGGATCCGTTTGTGGGGTTATTTGTGGACTTTTAGATATTATTTTTAGTTTTTTTCTATAATGTTTCTGAATAAGTTTGAGAGCACAAATGGCAGAAACAGGTATGGTAACAAATTATATTTGAATAGTATTCATGTATGGCTTAAAACTTATACTGAAAAAAGGATTTTGGAAGAAATAGATCTGATAAGAGTCACAATGAAGCGACTGTTTCTTGTTACGATTCTGTGATTTGATGCGGAAAACAATAATTTATATTCGGTGCAACATTCCATGGAATTTAAATTGCTTGAAGAAAAATACCTCAATTATTACATTCGTGATTTTTAAACTGTAGAAACCAAACTGATCCTTGAAAAAAAATAATCCAAAAATTACATGTATCTGATTTATTTATTTATTTAATCGGAAAGGACGGCCTGACCGTATTGCTTACTGTCTAACTTATAACTAACAATGATTTCAGGTTCTTAAATAATATAATTCCATGTTTAATTATTAATGCCATATAATAGATAGGGTATTGCAGTAGGTAGACTGAATTGGCTAGACTGCATTGACTTGAGCTTGAGTAGAACCCTTTGATCAGGTGGACTCGGATTTTTTGCAATAACTAAATAACTAAAATAACTAAAAAAATAAAATACTCAAAAGAACCGTTCGGTAGTGACAGCGTAAATTCATTCCTATGTACCTTGCCTATGTCTCCCTGGCACTGGCAATCGTTCTCACCCGACGCATAATTCCACCCTGCAGCAGACATCCCACCGGCATCTCGACCGTTTATGGTTTTGTCACGAAACAAATTGTCACTCACGCACGGCTACGGCGCGCAATCCCTTACAGGGTTTGCAGCGAGTGAAAACAAACAAACGGACGCGACGTTAAAACAAACAAAACAAAAAAGCGATCCTTCACTCCCTTTAACGGATCGCGTCCATCTACCACCCGCGCCATTTCCCACCGGCCTGCGGAATGAATTTGTTGCTGGGACAATTAATTAAGATTCCTCATTTACCCTACTTTAGGCCCGGTGTGGAGACGATTTTGCCCCACTGTCTGTCAAACGAAATTGTCGACGGGCTCGAGCCGAGTTGCAGCAGTGGAAAAGCACCTGATCATTGCACTGAATTGCTATATTGTGTTTCACGCGGGTTTTTTTCCCCGTTGTTGTTGTATGCTTCCTGTGTGTGACAGTGAAGCTCAGTATTGTTTTGCAATGCCGTGTCGCTAGGATCCGGAGCGCTGGAAATATGTCATTACACCATATAGGCACACGGCGGGAGAAATATGTCCACAATGTAGCACGCGTTTTTTTTGCGTTCTTTGATATGAGAGAAAAAGACACTTTTTTGCGTATCAATCAAGGCGTAATTGTTGTACAAATGCAGCGAGGTGTTCGATAAACCAATTAGCTACTCCTTCAGCTCGACCAGAGCTGCTGGAAAACTCGCGCATCCCGCATCCCGCAACAGGCCTTTTACAACGTGCGTACGAGACATTCTGAGCGAAAAATTTGACTGAACACATTCCGCAAGCGTGGCATGACGCATTTCCCGTCTCCGCCTCGGCAACCTGGAGTGAGCAATTTCTCGATTAGCCCCCGCCGATTGCTGATGCGCTAAATTCCGGCGCGTTGTAAGAATGCAGCGCTGCAGTTGCATCAGCGTTTTGGTTTGGCTAATTGTTTGCGCGAAAAACCCCCATAACTGTCTGCGGGCTTTCCCATCCCGCATCTCGGCTGGTTGGTTTGCAAATGTTCGGAGGCAATTTGTTGTTTGCTGATTAGAAACACGGGACGCCATTTTGTTTCGCTATAGTTACGCTAATTGTTTGGGACACGGTGTACCGGATATGTCGCTTCTATCGCGCTTCACTGTATGAAGAAGCATTTGTTTGTTTTGTAAGTAAATTGCAAGTATTACGCGGCAGTAATGAAAACGATGGTCCCCATCAAATTAACGTGCGATAAATACACATTTCACGATAACGGCTGCGTCAGCAGCGGGCGTTGCTTATGGCCGACTTGGTTGGGTGTTTCGCGTATGGCAACGTGTTGAAAACGATCGCTCCAAACATCGCTCGCTTGGATGGCTTTTCTTTCTCTCTCTCGCTCTGTCGAGAGACCCGTCGCAGTAGGCATTGTGTTTCTTTGGCAAACAACGCAACGGCGTGATTTAATCAAATATCAATGGAAAACACGGTCCCGTCCATTATGCATCGACAGCAGTAGCGCGCGGATTTAGCATAACTACCCATCAGCCTAATTGAAACAGCCGAATAAATGTTCGACCGCCGCCATTAATTACTGCGGTTGCCATCATTATTCAAATAGAACACACTATTGACAGCGCCAGAATAACAATCGCTACAAATGAATTAAGGATCGAGTTTCGGTTCTATTCCGGCCGGGTTGCGGAAAAACTATGCTCCCAGCGTGGCTTGTTCCGCGCGTTTTAGATTCTAATGGTAATCAAACAAAATGGTTTCTCTAGGGAATAAGCCGAAAAGGCGAGCAGAAGCAAGACATACACAACAAAAAAAACTTCCCCCGAACGCACTCGGCTGAGGTCGACTTAATTCAATTACCAATTATCGCCCCACGCCCCCTCCGCCCACCTCCCACAGTCTGAAATAGAAAAAAAAACCTCCCCACCCCCTTACCGACCCAATCGGGCAGCTTCGGTGCAGGTGTGCGGAAAGGTAGGATACATTATTTATCAGCCCGCTCTAAACCGTCAATCGCCGTCGTCGTCGTCGTTGTCTAATAGGTTCGTTATCAAGGTCCCGGGTGATGGGAAATGGTGTTGTTGATGGTGGGTTGTGAACAAAGCGATCGGAACATTCGGACAAGATTCTCCGTCCGGAGCGTGCGTTGAATATGTATGGCACCGCAGTGTCCGGTTCCGAATTCGGTTGGAGCCGCGCGCCGTTCGAAACCACCCGACGACACTAGACCGTGAAGAGTGATGATGGTTCTTCCTGACCCGCCGAATAGTAGTAGTAGAGCTGGCCCGGAGTTTTTTTTCTCGTTTGGCGCTAACGCGTGAATGTTGCGCTTCCTTCCGCGCGCTGGAGTTACCGGTTGTGGGAGATACCCGGTCTTGGACGTCGAACTCCAAAGATCAACCAAGATCGTAGTCAACATACAGCCCGGGAAAGGGCAGGAGATATTAATGAATGAAATTCGACCCGCCCGGGCAGGGAAGAAGCGGGTGAATATAGCAGAATTAGGCACTCGGTGGTTGTAACTCCCCTTTTCTTTCGGGAGTCATCTGACAAAGTGGCTACTTCCTCGCGTGCTGGCGCGAGAGGCCCGATGCTAAATTGGGCGATTAAGTTGATGAAAACGCCATTTTTGCGGCGTTTAATGAATGATCGCGGGCCCGATCAGTGCGGTGGTAGCGTAGGGGACGCGCGAGCGGGTTTGAAGAGCGATGATCGTGGATTCGAAGATCTTGCGATATTTGCCTCCTCCGGTAGGACGTTTCAAATGTCACCGTTTTATTTGATTTACCGAATTCTTCTGCTGAAATATTTGGTGCGACTGTATCCCTAATCGGCTCAAGGTTTAAGGGTTGTCACGGTGAAAATAAGCTCCTAAATTGAAGAAATCGCTTCACATCGACATCACCGCCGTCGTGTTTTTAGGTTGGGATAATTGATTTAATTCCTCCGACGTTTTACGATGCTCTCGGCTCGATCCTCCCGGGGGAACCCTTCACAACGGCCGCATTGCAGCAACTTCGGTTCCAGCATGTGTGTGTGCGAGCGCATTTTCTTTATGCCGTCCGTCAACACGCGCGGACGCGCCATAAATTGGCCGTAAATCGAAATTAACGGACGAAAGTACATGAAACGTTAACGAAACGGGGCTGCGTAATCGCGGAAGCACGAATACGGGAGCCGTGGGTCGAAAATTAGTTCCAACCGAACGGAACACATTCCAGGCCTCCTCCAGAAAGGGAGCCTCGATCGAACGATCGAAACGCCACGGAAATGATCGTCAAATAAAGTGAAACATTTTAATGCGGCCGCTGCGAGAGCAACACAAAAAAACAACGTGAGCCGTTAGGTCTCTCGCCGTCTTCCTTCGCCGGGTTTCATCTTCCGCGAGTGTTGCGACCTCATCGTTGCTCGGTTCTAAGCGCCCTGGTAGCGGTGGGTTTTGGGACCGATCGCCGTCGCCGTCGATGGGCAAATCGCGTGCCACATAGATATTACCTATGTGTCTTAACAGACTGTTGGCACGTTTGCACGGTGCCTAATTAATGTCGGCACAAATCGGGCAGCAGATAAGATAAACCCAGCCGCGGGGGGTAGTAAACGGAAACAAAACGGAACGACATGCGTGCGTATGTGTCAGCGAGTGATTTTGTGCCTTATCATGTTCGTACTGTTGATGGATTGCTTTGCGGAAAAGACCTGTTTTAAATATAATTAGACCAAAGACGCTTTCGATCGTTCATTAGTTATGATTTTAAAATACTTCAGGGCTGTTTAAAACAATAATAAAAATGGGATCTTCGAAAAAAGATTACTAAAAGAATTCATGTAACGAATTTTTATCTTCTATGTAGCAGCTCTTTTTAATTTTTGTTTTTGCGCCTAGCCAAAGAAACTATCCCTTTTAATTTCTTTATTATCTATTCTCCTAATTTAAACTCATTTTTCGTTTTAAACGAATATTGTCATCGTATTCATCATTAATTCCCAGCTTATTCTGTTAAACTAATATAGTTACCCAAATTTCACACCTATCATCATCAGTGTCATCAGTATCAGTGGTTCATCATTTCAATGTTTTCCATTTATTACCATCTTTTTCCTTTCTATAGTAATTCGTCCTGTAGTCAGCTTGAATGTGCAAATTTTTACTACTAGTAGATATTTATTATACGAAAAATTATATATTTATATTAAACATAATATATGATGACAATAATATGAAATAAGGTTGATGGGCGAATTCATGATATTTTTTTGCAGAAAGAAACTAAAGAATAGCACAACAGAAAACAGCTTTCCTACATTATCCTAAAATGTTTATGTTAAACCTATGTTGGCTTTCACTTAGATAGGAATTTGTAAATGTATTGCAATTTTCTTAAAGGAATTACAAGAACTTATTCTCCGTCAGCTCGTCCTGCAAAAAATGTGCAAAAAAAAGAAAAAAAAAAAGAAAATGTAAGCCCAAATAGAATAAGATTAAACCAAATTGCACCACAAGCAGTCAATGTGCTTATCTTTAAAATACAGAAAGTAAACACAAGCCAATGACACTGACTTAAAAATAGAAAACAATGAAGGTGACTGCATCATTAATGAAGATTTTGCATAAGAAGAACCTAATTTTACCTATATTCCAACTTATCCTCTATATTTTCCATGGTAGAACTGTTAGCTATTTCATGCTTTACTGTTTATAATTACAATTTATAACTATTTTAAGTAAATTATTGGTAGGTTCATATGATACCCAAAATCAGTAAAAACCATGTCTTTTTGTGATATATCAATAATTTAGAATAGATTACACTTTTAGTCTATTATTTACTAATTAACTTGACAAACGAAAATACAAAAAAAAACTGTACAACTGATCGAGAAATAAAATTATAGAATTGTTTCATCGCTAAAGCTACCGTCTCTGCCATGCAATAACAAAGAAATGATGAATTAATATTTTATTTTCTCAAAAAAAAACATTTTCTCAAACAAAAACCACCGATAAACTGTCTTTCAAAGCGCGTCAAACATGATTTTCTATGACTTCCCGCTATGAATGCGAACAAATGCGGCTACAAATTGGACGCCCCGACCGTCGACGGCGGCCGCGCGACGTGGCAAACCATTGTCGGCACGTTTTTGTGCATAAAGTTTACCAGGAATAATCTCACGTATCGAGAGACCGGCCGGGGTGCACGATCCAAACCGTTTGGCCGGCGTCGCGCGGGTCCTGTCATCCTCAGCCGGGCCTCCGAAAGCCCCGCGCACTAATGGGTGTTGCTGTTGTGCTGCGCCCCAGCCCCAACCACCGGCACATCAACCCGGTACCGTGAAATTGAACAATTAGCCCGTAATGCTAGCACAGGCTGCAAAACGGGGGTCCCCACCGGTCGCCCGCCGCCCGGTGCAGCAGACGGCGGTGCCTTAAGATCGCTTGGCTAGCAGGGTGAGGGAGGGGGTAATTTGTTTTTAATTGTAACCAGTGTCGCTCGCGGGTTGTTTGGTCATTTTTACACCAACAATGGCGAGCTCCCCATAGGGCGGCATCGTCGGATCGACATATTTGTGATTGTGGCAGGTCCATCCAGCGTGGCAACGGCGATGATTTGGTGAGGTGTTTTTTCTCTCTCCTCTCTCTCTCTCTCTCGCGCCATCGCAGCAGGCTGGTTTGATGTGTTCTTGGCCATTTTCAATGCAGTTTTTCTGCCGCCTCCCATGGCTGCGTTTGACGGTGCGGCCTCATTTCTCTCCGGCTCGAGACGGGCGAGAATCTTCATTCCGTTGTGACAGTTTTGCCGCGCGCGGACCGTTTTTGATTCGATTACAAGCCGTGGCTGCGCCGATCGATCGATTCGACGGGAAAGAGGAGGAGGGCTATTATTGTGCCAAGCCGCGAGCCGGCGAACCTCTCGGTGGTGTGTGCGATCCCTGCGCGCCCGCTGCCCATTTCAGGAGCGGAAATATGTGAAAAATGTTTCATTTTTAATTCGACCCATCCACGATTGCCAGCGGGCCAGCGGTCCATCTTTGCCCGGTGGGGGCCGCCAGCCGCGTATGCATAAAAACAGCACCGCTAAGGAACACATTTCCGCTCCGCGCGTTTGCGCGAGCTGCTTCTTATATGTCGACGACGGCGACGACGACAAGCCGTGGAGCCTGGCACGGCCAGACGAATCTTCAAACCTGGCAACGGCAACGGCGCAGCAATAAGGTTAAACGGCGTTTTTGCTTCCGATGCGCGCAAACAGCAAACACGTTTATGCACCGGGCCCGGACCCGGACAAGGGCATCAAGGGACCGCCGAGCGACCGAGCGTCTGGAAATCGGACCGTTTCGGTGATGCGCGTGTTGTGCGGCACCATACGAGCGGTAAGAACATGGTCCCTGCGGTTGCGAGCGATGTCCTTAACGTGGAGAACCAGCTGGCGAGGGTGATGATTCGGTTGAAATGGCGAGATCATGCTGTGGAAGAAAGTACGTGTCACATTGTGAGAATGAATTTTGGGAGAAAATTTATCGTTTTCACTCAAATGCGGTCAATTTTTTTCAAATACACCGAAAGCACTGTGAAAAAGCCTTTAAATTGCCTTTTATATCAATAAAATGTGTTAGTATTAGGACGGTAGCATCTGTTATGCTTATTATTATTATTGTTATTATTATTAGTATTATTAATATTGTGACAGTTACAGATATAGTTTCTAAATAGTTTTTATTATGAATTTTAAAATTTTCTCCCATTTTTGGGTGAAAAAAGTTCCTCAAACTGTTCCGCTTAGATATTGACTGGTTAAGTAATAATTTATATAAAGGAATTGAGCTATAAACTAAAAATTATTTCTCTGGATCCTTTGATTATTGTTTTTGCCCCTATAATTGAGTCAAATTTATAATGCTCTTAAAGATACGTTGTTTAATTATTAAAATGTAACATATTCAATATGTACGTGTGAATTTAGCTATCTATATGCATCGACATCTTAGAAATAGGAGAAGGAAATATGATTTTCTGCATCATAGTTTGACAGTTCTTCGTTTCACTGGAAACCACGGCGCCTAGGGCTCGATGTTCGACACCCCTGACCCGGCGTACACGCTGCCTCTGTGTGCGTGAGAATCGTCAGTGCACGCCCCTTTTTTGCGCGAGAGTCCGTTTTGAGTAAGTTTATGTCACCGGTTTCACCACTTGTGCCCCCCTCCTTTTCTCTCTCGCGCTCTGCTCCCCAAAGGGTGCGTTGTTGATTTCTTTTTCTTTAATTGTATACGCTGTTTTGTTTTTCGCTTTTCATTTCTCCCCTCTCCGCCCCGCGTTTCGGTATTTCATGTTACACGGCGGCCCTGCCGCATCACTGGAGCAGCAGCAACACAGCCCACAAACGGAACGCTACCCTTTTTTGCTCTCCGTGTTTGTGTCACATTGTGAGAATGAATTTTGGGAGAAAATTTATCGTTTTCACTCAAATGCTGTATATTTTTTGTTCAAACATTGATAAAATATGTTAGTATTAGGACGGTAGCATCTGTTAAGCTTATTATTATTATTGTTATGATTATTAGTATTATTAATATTGTGACAGTTACAGATATAGTTTCTAAATAGTTTTTATTATGAATTTTAAAATTTTCTCCCATTTTTGGGTGAAAAAAGTTCCTCAAACTGTTCCGCTTAGATATTGACTGGTTAAGTAATAATTTATATAAAGGAATTGAGCTATAAACTAAAAATTATTTCTCTGGATCCTTTGATTATTGTTTTTGCCCCTATAATTGAGTCAAATTTATAATGCTCTTAAAGATACGTTGTTTAATTATTAAAATGTAACATATTCAATATGTACGTGTGAATTTAGCTATCTATATGCATCGACATCTTAGAAATAGGAGAAGGAAATATGATTTTCTGCATCATAGTTTGACAGTTCTTCGTTTCACTGGAAACCACGGCGCCTAGGGCTCGATGTTCGACACCCCTGACCCGGCGTACACGCTGCCTCTGTGTGCGTGAGAATCGTCAGTGCACGCCCCTTTTTTATTTCGTCCGCTGAGCGTTGCCCACCGGCGAGCGCTGTTTTCAATCGAATGTAGCCAATTTCACAGGACAGATAACATTTCCACTATTGCTTGCGTTGTGTTCCTAATCTTATGTTGGTGCAAATGATTGAGAAGTCGAAAAATTCTGATTTCCGATGCACTTGGCTCACGTTTCGGCTCCCTCGAAATGGTGCGCCCCAGCGAGCGTGCCCACAAAACACGCCAAACAGGTTACGGTCTTCTTCGCATCTTGCAAGCGGGCGAGAGATAGAGAGAGAGAAAGAGAGCGCAGGCGAGAAGAAACAAAAAAAGAAAATAAACGGCTACAAAATGAATGGATATGCTACCGTTGCTACGGGCGACGGGTGGATGCGCGGCTGCTGGCACATAAACATAAAACTCGCGCTACAACTTCCGTGCCGCGTTGCGACGGCCAGCACAGGATTTCACGTTTTTTCACCGATGCGTGGGACGCTGGGCGTTCAGAAAACTGTTGTCGCGCTGGTAAAAAGAAGCGGGCGAAAAGAAGATCTCTGTCAACGAAAAAGAGAAAAAAACATTCATCGCTCGGACAATACTATCCTTTGGAAGCTGCATGACACTGTGACAACGGGGTGGGTGTGTGTGTATGTGGAGAGGGTGAGTTGCCATTGCACACAGCAACATCATTGCCACCTACGAAACGAGCCGGCAAAAGGAGCGGAGGAGCAAAAAAAAGTTGTCCGTTCAGCCTTTATGTGCTGCTGGGTGCTGGTGCTCTTGGGCTGCTGCATTGTTTATGTTTCACTTTTCCCGTGCGCGAGAGTCCGTTTTGAGTAAGTTTATGTCACCGGTTTCACCACTTGTGCCCCCCTCCTTTTCTCTCTCGCGCTCTGCACCCCAAAGGGTGCGTTGTTGATTTCTTTTTCTTTAATTGTATACGCTGTTTTGTTTTTCGCTTTTCATTTCTCCCCTC
>KZ072647.1:27618-39818 GCA_002091845.1 Anopheles cracens | reverse complement strand
TTAAGCAATACGATACTTTTAATATAATAGGTCTAAATTCTTAAACAGAGGTTTATCGTTAGGAAAGTTATCGTAGTTATTATTTATATGCATATTATTTTTAGGGATCTAAATGCGTTTTAAACAAAAAATAAAAATAAAAATAAAAATTATTAGAAACATATTTCCACCCTTAGTTTGCAGCCAATATTGATTTACGGAGATCATTAAACAAAAGAATCTATCAAAAAATTGGCACTTCGCATTTTGTTAGCTCTAGTATCTTATTTTCTACTTGTCGAACTATTAGTACACATCACATCAAACGAAATTTTCGCGGTATTACACAAATATGAGTGTATTTCAGAAAAAAATCGATTTGGTCCTTAATAGTTTAATAGCTGTTTAATAGTTTATTAATTTTCGCAACCCATTTAGTGAAAAACTTAATTTATTTCATTTTATAGGAATATTTGAGTATTTTGTTGGTCCTGTCGAAATCTGGTACACTTACCATGTTATAACACCACATGAAGCAAAGCTGTGCAATGGGATCTAAGTGTGATATTTTCTCAAATTCATTGTGCATTGGACTGTTTTTTGTTGTTGTTTAACTCACACTTTTGCGGTTTCACACGTTTTCATACGTGCTCATCACTACCTCGGCAGTTTGTGTGGTTGGAGATTTTTTTTTCCAATATTAATTTGTGGTCAATTGTTTTTCTTCACAACGACCTGCATACCAAGCGAAAATTGCTCACCTGGTTTCCCTCGGTATAAACGCCGTCTGGTGAACTTTTTTGTTGAAACACAAAGGCGCTACGCACTAAGAGAACATTTTTGAAAAGCATTGTTTAGCATTATTAACGCGCTCGATCGGTATGTGATAATTTTCCGCCCATAAACACAATACCAACATCCTGCTTGTTTTGCACCAGTAAAGTAAAGTTTACTCTAGTTCAGCTACCATTCCAGCACCTCGGCTACGTCCAAAGCACGTTTCTCCTTATCAATCATACTAAGATTAATGCTTTTTTTGCTTTCAGGGCGGCTTATGTTTCTTTTATGCTGGTGAAATGGAGAGGATTATATTATTTATCTTTTACGGCCACAAATTCTACACACCATCCGTGCCAGACGGTGTTGAAAGTTATCCATCACCTGGGCTGCAGTTCGATGAGTTTCGGTTCCGACTGCTCCTTATTCTCCAATGACCGCGAGACGGTTTTTGCACCTCGTCTTAACAACTGGTGCTGCAGGTGTTAAAGCGTGTGGAAGATTATCTTCGCATAAAACTAAAGGACATAAAGACATAACGATAAAAAAGAGATCATTTACGGCCTGTTTTATGCCCCAAGCAGTTACAGCTGCCTTCGGTAACGAATATTTTTTATCAAAGTCATGTTAAAAACATTCATGTTCATATTTAAAAAAATCATTTCTCCTCTGCTGTTGTGTAAAATCGGATAACGCAAACGTCCGTAAATTGGTCGGAGCGTTTTGCAACCAGAGCGCACCATTTGCTGCTCAGCTGTGCAGGGCCATTTTCAGCGGACGGCACCGGTCGCTTGATACGGTATGCGGCAAAAAGTCACCGCATGTGGGCCGCTCGGACGGTTTGCCCTCGGCGCAGAAGAAATATGGCCCGCAAGCGGGGGCCTCCCCCCGCTTATTATCACTCCCTAACTCCGGACGGCCCGGCCCGGCCCGGCGGCCGTGTTCTGCGTCCTGGCGCTGCGTGCGCCTACCGTGCGCGTTACGAATTAACCTCACCATGCATGGCAACCGGCCGTCTGCGCGAGGCTTTGAAGTGGAGGGGGCTTGAGGCAAAAAAGCGCTTCACCATCGCCATCTACGATCGAGAATCGATTGAGCAAAACTGTCACTTCGTAATTCGTCTCATTTCGGTGCATCCATCCAGCAGCTGCGCAGACGGACGGACGGATGGCGAATCCGTCAAACAATCGTGTGTGCCTTGTGAGCGATAAGTTGTGTGAATCCAATACGACCGACCGAGGACATTTTCGGTCGCAACGAGTTTCCATTTCGGATCGAACCAAAGCTCCCATCCCCGATTGCACCACGGTCCGGCCCGGTTCGCCGGTTTAAGTTTCGTTTTCTTGCGTCTCTCTCTCTCTCTCTCTCTCTGCCTAGTGCGTCTTCGGTTACTAGCTCTGCTACTACTAGCGGAAAAGATGGGCATCGTCTGCGATTGTCTGGTTTGGTAGTCAATGAAAATGTTGCCCAAAGATGGTTGCCCGATCCCGACGCTATCGTCGAGCACCGTCTGGGCGCGTTGAGCCCCGGGCGCGCAAAACGTATTGCACAATCGCCCGATCCACCCCCCGACACGAAACCCGCATTGGAGAAAGAAAATGCGGCTCGAGACGGATTTTCCATTGCGCAGCGGCATCGATGCGACCCGGACAGCTGACAGCCTAATGACTGATACGATCGAGCCGTCCGCGATCAGCTCGCGAGCCCTATAATCCAATCCGGACGGGTGTGAGGCCGACGTGCGCGGAAGGATCCAATCAATCCGCGGGTCAGCCGTGGCCGGGGAAAGGATTGAATGCGCTCCGCAGGCGCAAACCCGATGCATCCTCGTTAGCCGCAACCAAATTGTTGACATATGGGCATGGTGCGGCCAGCCTGCACGACGGCATGGAAACGGAAGGAGGAAGTGCAACCTGCAACCTGCGACGGTTCGGTCGGCCCGGGCCCACCTGGGTGGTTTTTAATCTTATCAAACCGATGCCCCGCTCATACGCACGCCGATGAAGGGAACGATCCGATAATAACCCCTCTGTTTTCGCTCGCAAGGGAAAAGCGGAGGCGCTGGCAGGGAAAAATAATCACTTTACCGATGGAAAATTGTAACCAAACATATTCGAGATGTTTATCGAGCCATTCATATAAATCACAATTACCGGTGCACCGTCGACCACCGGCATCACTGATGGATGTATCGCAGCAAGCGACGCGGCCGAGCTCGTGGCGCGACATTTGTGCTGATTGGGATGATTGGGGGATGTGATTTGTTTGATTAGCTGGTTGGGTGAGTTTGTTTTTGTTTTTGTTTCAACGCAGCGTTGTAGTGCGCAAGGCGAAAAGCAACGGTTTGTTTAGCTGTCTCAATTGTGTTAACATCACTTCAAACCAACAAAAGGTAGCTTGTGGATGAAAACATATTTTCTTTTGAATAATACGAGTGAATTGTGCTATGCATGTGGTAGAACTATGTCGGTAGAATCGAATGCCCTCAGATGAAAAAACAAGGGCTTAACGAAAACGATACCAAACTTCAGATATCAGAGGAAAATTTATGGTCTTCTGGTCTTCTGGTATATTTCAATAATAAGGTTGGCTAAGCTTACGCAAGATTGAAAAAAATAGATAAAGTGCATTAATATAGTTCATAAAGAACGAAAACAGTGACGAAACTACATTTTTTTATTTGTTTCACCCTTTTGCTTGACTATTTTGACTATGTTATTGACTATGTTTCTTATATTGCATTTGATTTTGATTATCGTATTTAGATACTTTTGTACTTTGTTTGTTTGATGTTTTGTTTGTTTGTCATTTTTGTTCTTCCCGAAGTTTTGTATGAAGTATTAAAAATAAATATACTGTTTGCTCATCTATTCACTGTTTCCTTATTGAATTGTTTCCTTTCGTATTATTGCTTTAATTTTTAATTTTTGTTTTGTTATTAAATTTCGTTATACATCCATAATGTTTCGGAAAATCAAAATGTTACATAAACTAAACACTTTATTGTTTTTAATTTAAAGTTCAATTGTTAATGCTGTATGATATTAAATCCCATAGTAAGTTTAATGTTCTGATATATTAAGTACGTTAAAGTATTACAAAATAATCGGCAGGATGCGGTAAGGCCTGCTGAAATATAACTTCAACATACCCAAACGCTTTTCGGGAACTTTTTTAATCGGATTGAGAAAAGTCTTCCAATAATGTTGTATAGTTTGAAAGTTACACACTGTTAAGCTCTTCCTTATAGCAAATACGTCAGGTTCACACGATTAAAATTTAATATCATGTTTTTGTAATATCATTTTTTTTTGTACCGTATACCCATATTCTTCTGATATTATGTAAAATCTTCAGCTATAATATGTAAAAAAATGAAATTGTATATTGATTTCTTTTGAGTAAATGTAACACATTCACATGAACATGACACACAAAGTTTGTCGAAAACTGACGCAACGACGACGTGTGGGATGACGCGTGAAAGAGGAAAACCCCCGAAAAAAACAACACCACGAGACACGATCCAGAACACAGGAAGTGGATCGATTCAGACAATATCATAGCGAAGCGAAGCAACGCCCTATCACGCACAGACAGTAACGCCTTCGCCACCTCTAGAACGATCCTCCATGCAAAAACCTATCCCTCGCTTGCACGCTCCGATGGAAGAAACGGACGGACGATGATCGGTCGAGGGCAATGAAATTCGATGCCTGCCTGCCTGCAACACGGACCGACACCACCGTCGTCAGCAGCAAAACTAGCGCCACGGCAACGGGCTGCTCATGTTATTGCCCGTGGTGTCGTGACCGCCAAACAAACCAAACAGCTTAAACACCCGGCCTGGTCGGTACCGTTTGAGCATCATATTTCACGCAAATGGCGATATTTCATAGTTTTATGATCTGCCCCACGTCACGTCGTGGCCGCGGGCACTTCTCAAGGATGTGCGTTGATAGTTTGCGGCTGTGCCGTCTCCGGTGCCGGCGTGACTTTGCGGGATGCGAGAATTCGGTACGCGTCTCACTTTCACACAGTCGTATCGAAGTCGAAGAAGGTCGAGAAATTGGTGGCCGGTTCGGGTGTTTGAGGAGGAAGTGTTGGAGAGACGTTGGAATCGAAGAAATGGCTAGTGAAGGGAAACAAGTATTGATTCCAAAGGCTTTACAAGGAATAGAACTGGCTTCTAGCTCAAATGTGGCAAAATTTGGAATAACTCAATCCTCACTATGAGATATTTACTTTAACTTGAAACGATGTTAAGTAATATTGCCTCCATTATTGACGAATTTGTTCCATTTGTGTACATACATCTTTCTCGTTTTCCATCAAAGTTTCAAGAACTGAACACCTGAGCATCACACAAGGAACACCTGAGCTGCACCCTAGAAAAACACCAGAAGAATGCAACACGAAACATATCGTTTCAAAGGCGAACGCTAATAAGGTGGCTCCCATTGCAAGCAACCGCTTTCCACGCTGCCTCCACCGTCACGTGAATGTCTGCCTGACAGATTTCCTCACGTCTGCACTTTGATCTCGCACTCATTTCGCTCACACAACGCCACCTCGCGTCAAGAATGCGCACACCGAGTGGAGAACGGTTCCGGATCGTTTGTCACAGTTCAACGCCTGTGAGCGGCGTTCGCTTCCTCCGCCGGTCGACAAGCGTCTAGGCGTCCCCGTGGTGGGGTGTTGGAGCTCACTGCTGCTGCTGCTGCTGCTTTTTTCTCCTCCTCTCCCGGCAGCTTCCATTTCCATCGCTTTTCTTTCGCGTCACATGTCGGAAAATTTGATCCCGTAGACGCTCACCGGGTTGACTGGGCATGCGTGCGGTGCCAGAAAGAAAGACCGTCAGCTCGCACGCCGGCGGCTGTCAGGCCTGCGGCTTCGAGTGTCATTTTCACGCGGAGGCGTCGAGCCGCGCTGGCGGAAGATAAATAATAAATAACTTTCTAATCGAACGACAGGGCGACGCTCAACCCACACCGATGCGGACGCGGTGGAAAATTTGTTTCGATTTATTAGGGGGCCTTTGTCGCGGGTGACACTTCTTTCCCTTTCGACCGTGAACCGTTGCTTCATCGATCATATCGCCGGTGGCACAGACGGGAAACTAAACCAGCCAGATCGGGCACGTCCAAGCAATTTCAATTTCAGGATCATCGTGGAAATGATAAATTATTCACCGTGCGCGACGATCACCGTTCCGTCCGGGGAGTGTGGGAATGGATGGATGAGGTGAGGTGAAGAAAAAAAATGGTGCGGAGATTATTAAAGTTCCTTCACAACTCGAGATAGCTCGACGTGAGTGATAGAGCGATCGGGCCGGAACCTGTTACCGTGAGACGGGGCAGCCGGGGAAAAGAAACCGGGTCGTCCAACCGGCGCCCACACTCCGATAACAAATTTCAGAAAGATATAAATCTAAATTTCGGACCGTTCGTTAATATTTGTCGGCTCAATACAATGTTGTACGCTTTTTAATTAAAAATAATTAAACATGTCAAATTTTATAAATAACACAATATTTATATGCTTTTAGAAAGAAATGTATTCTATGAGATTGTGCAGAAACAAAATCAAGCTAAAATTCATATTGTTGGCCGATTCTTCTGTTCGGCGTGACTATCTTTCCACTCCTTTTGCTGATTTGTGGATTGGAATCAAAGAACGTATATTAAAACGTACGGCCTAACGACACTATCGTTAGATGTAACGACAACATTAAATGATAGACTAATCCAGCTTGAAAGCCTTCAACCATTGCACATACTCCCGCGTAAATTGCTCTCCAATTCTCAACTACAGCACTGAATCCCTCATTCGGTTCCGTTGCACTAATCCCTAGCAGGAACAGACACAACCAACCAAACCCACCAACCCACGCTACGGTGCACTGGTGCGCAGCATTAAACAATAAATAATAATCGTCGATGATCAATCTATGTCCGTCGCTGCGATTCCACCACGATCGATACAGGCCAACCCGTAACCGATCCCATTCCACCGTGCTGGTCAGTCTCGACGACATCTCCACACTCGGCACGATCGTCTACTCGCGCCGGCGACAGGCTTAACGCTTGCGCACGGATCCCCGGGCATCGCAGCACGGAACACAGGCTAAAGAAGAAACAAACACGCGATAAAAACAAACAAGACGACAAACGTCAACAGCGAAACAAACTGATCGATGCGTTGAAGGATCCGTCCGCCGGATCGATGGCGAAGGCGAAGAACAGCATCCCGGCGCGAGAATGAACTTGTTCTCCGATAACGGAGCACGGAGCGTGTACTTCCTGCGCCGGGCAGGCTCGTTGCTCCTGGACATACCACCTGCCAGCCTGCAGGCTCTCGCGCTCTGTGCCGCGTGTACCGGTTATGAAATCCGATACGGTGTTATTTATGATTTTTAGATCGATTCGAGTTGATTGGTGATGATTGTGGAGCGTCAGGCACGATTAGAGCTGACCGGGGACGCGTCGTACGAAAGGGGTTTGGACGAAAATGGATGAACGGTCGAGTCTCTCTCTCTCTCCTTTTCTTTTTCCGTAAAGTGGACAAAGTGGACGCTGAAATGCGTCATGTTTAGTGAGCTGTCAACCGATTGTCATTTCTGTTAGACTAACATGTTAATATTTTGATAGATTTGGTTGGGTTCAGTGCGTTTTTTTTTCATTCATTCTTTCCTTCGCTCTTCACATTTGGACATACGAATATTCGTGTCTTTTCCGCTGTTTGGAAGATAAACGAAAATAACGCGAACGATGATGGAGGTGACAACAATGTAGGCGATAAAAATATCTTGTAGCAATATAGTTTTTGCATTCTTTGATTATTTTGGAAACATGCCTGACAAACTGATAGCGAAGAAATCATGTTAAAAGGATTAGCTGCGTTTGGCGTTTTTATTAAATTTATTTGCGTTATGACGTAATCCAGCATGTCATAATAGCGCACAATCATTTCTCATCCCATCACCCTTCTCCGTCCCGATGACTCGATCGTTTCCAACGAACCCTTCACCCAGGAGCCTCCGTGCGCAACGCTAAACCCCTCGCGATATCTTCACAACATTACCGCAAGTACGTTCTGCGTTTTCCGCCGCATACAACGAGCCTGCCGGGAAGCGTATGCTCACCCCCCTCCCAATTGAAACCCGAAAAACAACCCATCCGCCCGACCAACTATTCAAATGCGCTGCCTAGGGACCCTTTTGCAAATCAACCACTCGGTGGAAAGCGTGTCGCTACTTGAGTCTCTCAATAAGCATTTTCGTCCCTGCCGTCTGATATGAATCATATGTTTTTTAAGCATCGCAAACCGGCTGAGGGCCTCTCTTTTCACCCGCGAGCCTACCCCGACATTCTGGTGGGAGTTTTGCATCGCATTAAATCGGCTTTTCGAATTTAAATTCTGCTTCCGGCCGGGTTGCGAGGACGAAGGAAGCGCCTTCGCAGCACATGCAGAGATGAGGAGACCTCAAAAGTGGAGGAAAATCATACCCTCGTGGCCCGGGATGCTTCGTGAACAAAGAGAGAGGGAGAGAGTGAGAGAGATCGAAGGGTTACCCTGCAACATATCCTCGCCTCGCCCTTGCCAGACCCTTCAACCTTCGGTTTTCGGTGGGATTTATTTGCTGAACTTTTTGATCCTCTCTCCAAACATGACTGCTGTCAGATTAGAGCCAGATTCCGCTGAATGATTGCTATCTTTGTGATCTGTGTTTGTTTGGCCCGATATGTTGCAGCATGTCGAACCGCTGCTTTGTTGCCGTTTCCATGGCGACTGATGGGGATTGTTGTTTTTGCTGTTGTTGCCTATTGCGATGGGTTTTCTGCAGAAAATAGAGCAAATTTCAATCTAATTGGAACATGTGCGCGTATTGCAAAAACAAATACAAAAAAGTACAAAGTGTGCAAAATGTAGAACTCGTCGTGTGTAAAATAAAGGTACAAGAAAGACAATTTTATATATAAAAAGGAACACGTATCGCTGATCCGTTTGATGTCTGCCACCACACACACGACCGGAGCCATTAATGGAGAGTTTTTACTTTCTTCAGCCAGGGTTCCGTGCCAATGGAACAACGCGCAAAACAGATGCGTCCGTATCGGGCCACGGCGCGGGCTTCACGGAAACGCGTGCGATGCCCAGCCATTATCAATTGCAATTATGCTAATAGTTTTAATGGCATCTCGGAGTGCGAAAGTGGCCTGCCCGCACGTCCAGCGGCGTTTGGGGCCGTATTATTGCCGGTTGCATTATGCTGTTCGTTCACTCCATTTGCTCCGTCCATCCACCACATATAATACGGGATGCGCCCCCCCAAAAATGAAGGTAATTTTCGGTGGACACAAAGATAACGATTAATTCTTTCATTAAAATTCTTACCGATCATTACTGCGCTTCCACGTGTGTTTTTTGGACGGTTTCGGCTTTTTTTCATTGGTGCGGTCTCTCTGCTCTCTCCTCCCGTTATAAAATATTGGATTAACGCACGAATACCCCGGCATGTTGCGTGTTTGGTTCGTCGGTGTGCGAGGTGGCCGGCGTTGATCAAACTGACGAATGAATTAACGCCGATTGGCACGAGGTTCCGCTAGGGGTAAGGGATTAACGATTTGCTGCCAGGTACCAGTCGTGTGCAGCACGACGGTAATGGGACGTTTTATTGCTACCGGTAACAGAGAGTAGAGCGTGATGCTGAGTGATGTGCAGGGCTTCGGATTCACTCGGGTGGATTAAGCTCGAAGGGTATTTTGTAGCAATTTCTATGGAGATTAGGTAGTTGGTTTATTAATTTTATTTGATAGTTTATGAAGTTTTTGTATTGTGTTCTTTTTGTATAGCCCATTTGACACATCTTTTCCTTATTTTATCTAATTTATTTATTTTAGACTCTTGCTTTTATCTCTTGTTTTTCCTTATTAATTTGCATTACTCGTCCTTACTGAATTTTATAATTTTTAAGACACTGTTTTTGCAAATGAACTCAAACTTAGCATCAAATTCATGAATTTTCGAGAAGCAAACGTATTTCAATCAATCTTTCATTCTTTTTGCATGTTGTTTCATCAACCAAACACTAGTTTTAATTATGTTTACTCGCTTCTTTACCCTAAATTAAGGAAGTATTTCAATAATTATTATTTATAGAATATAGACAGATGAAATATTTTATATACAAATTCATAGCTCACTTTTAATAAGTTTCAAAATCGTAGTTCGTGAAATCAAGCTCCTATCAAGCTCCTCCTATCAAGTAAGATAAATAATTATAGGAAACGAGAACAAATTTGTTTAAAGAAGCTGTTTTTCAATGTATCATAGGCAAGACTTTGGCATCCCAAAACAGACAGACTTTATTTTCTCAGGGCTAGACATGTAAAAAACATGAAGTTTTTATTTCAATTTATAATTATTTTAAGCAAATAAAAGATTTTTTATTATTAAAAATAAATAAAAATTGATAAAAAGAGAATAATGATAATGTAGGAAATAAAATAAATAATAAATCTGAAATAGATATTACAGCATATTACTATTGGCTCTCTTTGTATTTATGAACTGTTTGAACTAAGACCTTTGGCTGATGACTACATAGTCTGTTGTCAACTATACACAGATAACAGATAACAGAGGTTTAATAGACCTGTTGGTGCAAAAATCATGATACAAATGCTATGGACGCCATTCCCTAACCCAGTTCAACTTTTAAAGCACAATCTAAACTCATTCCTTCACCCCAATCTAGCAGCGACTTTAAATTCTTTCTAAAACAAAAACACTCCCTCGTCGATGTGGTAGGGGGTGAAAATTCCTTCACGAGCCGCACACTCCCGTAAACCATTTTCCAGTGGCAGCGGGTGCGCCTGAGTCCGTGTTTTTCTTTCTGCAATTTCGAATTTTCCCATTCCGCTCGCTCGCCCCCGGGGCGGTTCGGATTTTTAGCCTCGGATGCAAAGTCGGATTATATCGGCTTACATGCGCGGGGCGAACAAAGCCTCCGCCACCGCCATTGAACTGAATGCCGGCACTTCCCGCTCCCGCGGGACGGCCAACGCACATAACAAGCCGGGTACCGCGTGCCCTAGCGAAAGAACGCAACGTTGGCCCCCTCCGCCCTATTGGCGTATCATGTAACACGCCACTAATGAGGAGGCGGTGGCCACGTGGCATCGGCGACGTTCCGACGGCCGCCGATCGATTGTCAACAAGGCCGGGCAAGGATTGGAAAAGGAAACGCGCGTTTCGCTTCCGATTTCCACGAACACCATCACCCCCGGTCGCACCCACTCCCTTTTGCGGACGTGAATGCTGCGGTTCCCGCGCAAACATTCGCTCTTGTGCCCGTCGACCTGACAATCGGTGGCAAATTCCGTCCCCAACGCCATTCACCTGGCGCGGTTGCCATTCAAGCGCGGGCCGCTCTGTTTATCTTCGCCTCCGGCCGTTGTGCCGATTCACGGGTAGTCACGGGCCCGAGAATTACGCCAAATCGGATTCGTTGCTTTGCCCAGAACCACCCGACAGGTATGACTTTGCAGTTCGTGGAATGCTTTGTGCCCGGTGTTCCCCGGGAGAGATGAACCCGGGGATGAAAATTCTTCCGCCGGGCGCATAATAACGCTTTGTCAAACCCGGTGGATCCGACTTCCTGCAGAATGCGCGCTGCCGCCGATCGGATGCTGAAAGATGCTCGATCATCAAAGCCCGTCCCGCGCGAACACCTCAGCCCGGCTCCGGCTCCGATCGGCTTCCCTAAAAGTGGCCGGAACATGCGCACAATGAATGGCTTGATCGGTAGTCGGGCTGGTGCGTCGAAATAACAGGTCAACGCGACACCGTGACGCAGCGACTCGCGCGAAGGGTATTTACATAGCGTGCCAAGCACCGGCCAAGAACCTGCCGACTGATCCGAGGTCGTCCGATGTCCGACGCCGCCGCCGCCAGCGTGCTCACGCGCGAGTACTCACACCAGCGTGCGGGCATGTCATAATGATCCTCAAAGACGGTTAATGAATGAATGCGGTGATCGGTCGGTCGGGTGGCATGAATGAAAACCACCGATGGGTTACAGAGATGAAGGATTGAGCGGCAGGCTTTATTTCTCTGACGGTTTTGGTTCTATTCTCTTCCGAAAGGAATGATCTCAACGCCGAATGATCGCCGGTTGAATAGGGATCAGCCGCGGGAGCTTAGAACGTGCTGAAGAATCGGATGAAAATTGAAGTGAAATAACTCAATTGTTAGCAGTTTGGTGAGATTGAAAGCACACGCGACATTTCTGGGTACGTTTGTGTGAGAAAAGCTGTGTTTAGTTTGATATAATTACATACGAAACTGTATGAAACTGTATGGGTAATGATATGCTTAATCTTTCGATTTTAATTTGTATAACAATCAACTAAAACCTCTTGTGCAAATCTTTTATAACA
>KZ072645.1:99232-146021 GCA_002091845.1 Anopheles cracens | reverse complement strand
CACCCGAAAGCCCGTTGAGGGTCTGTTTTTTTGGCTGTCACACAACCGCGCATACACACACTCACACATACATTCGCACTCCAGATTTTTTTCTTGGTTTCCTTGAAGTTCTTCTCCGCACCAAAATACTGGCCGCGCCATAGGAATTCTCCCGGAAGTGGCCACCACAGGAACGGAACGCGGGACACCCCGGGCGTGGTAGTGCGGCAAGTGCGCGGCTATTGTGCGCGGGGTGCAGCTGTGAGGCTAATGCGTGAAAATTGATTGGCAGTCACTAGAGGTGGGACTTCCTACTCCCGCCCACCAGCCTCCCGCATTCATCCCGCCAGCTAGTTTACCCTAGCGCCACCAAAGTGTTACGTTGTAGTGCTCTTTTTGGTTTCTGCTCGGCGCCAGAGGACCGAATCCGTACGAACTTTAAAGGCGAGGTGCTTGAGTGTCCCGAACAATAACAACAACAACAACAACAGTGTTACCCAACCGTAATATGGAGTCTTCCCCGCCAGTGGACGATTGCACCGCCAAGCGGAAGAAGTCCACGGAGGACCGGTCGGAGCAGAAAGAAACGGACGCAGAAAGCTCGTCGGAAACGGTAGCTCCGGAGCGGGAGGATGATGCCAAAGCACAGCACAGCACCACCGATGCCGGAGCGGCATCTTCCGCAAACGGTGCAGCATCGTTAGCCGCCTCGTCGTCGTCGTCTTCATCTTCCAAAGCTGCTGCTGCACCGCCGGTGAGCAGAACGTTCGACAAAGTACCGATCTTCGTGGTGGAAGACCACCACGAAGTGCTCACGTTCCTTTATCGTTGCCTCGGCTCGAAGCATTTACCCCTGCACGGCAACCGGATCGTGCACTTCGACTCCCATCCGGATATGTGCATCCCGAAGCACATGCCCGCAAACTACGTGTTCAACAAGGACGACCTGCTGGACAGCATCAGCATCGAGAACTGGCTGATGCCGACCGTGTTCGCGGGACATGTGGAGCGCATCGTCTGGATCAAACCGCCGTGGTCGGACCAGATCCCGAAGGGCAAGTTCGCGTTCCACGTCGGTGAGTTCGAGGGCTCGATACGGACGGACTCGACGCTCGAATACTTTGTGTCGGAGGGCTGCTACCAGCCGGAGGAGAGGCTCGAGAGCAAGAAGCGCCTGCAGCTGGAGGTCTGCTCAGTCGAGGAGTACCCGGTCGCGGAGGACACGGATCTGGCCCGCGGCTACATCCTCGACATCGATCTGGACTACTTCAGCACACACAATCCCTTCCTGAAGATCTACGACCGGGTGCAGCTGTACGAGAAGCTGAAGGACATCTTCGTGTCGCCCGAGCTGGCGGACGAGAGCGCGGAGACCGATCTCGCTAAGCTGCAGCGGGTGGCGCGCGAGCGCGAGGAGAAGCTCGAGTTCCTCGAGTCGATCTTCCTGTACCTGGAGGAGGTGGGCAACCTGAAGCACTTCCTCGTCGACTACCAGCAGGATATCAGTGCCGAGTATGCGACGCTGCTGGAGAAGGTGACGGCGCTGGTGCGGACGCTGAAGCGCGAGTACAAGGAGGAGGAGATCGACTGGTCGATGATCTACGATGCGGGCTGCACGTGCGACGTGACCGATCTGCCGCACCACGAGTCGAGCCGGGAGGAGATCGTGGCGATGGTCGGCCAGCTCGAGCGCTTCCTGGAGAAGCTGCCCTGCCCACCGGTCGTGATTACCGTGTCGCGCTCGAGCGAAGACGACTACACGCCGGCCGAGCAGGTCGAGATGATACAGGAGATGGTGCTGGCGGCGCTTACAAAGTGCCTGCGGGCGGACCTAGACACCCCGATACTGTACTATAAGGATCAGGAACTTAATTTGTAAGGACAATAAAAAAAAACAAAAAACCAACCACAGACCACACATGCACACTGACACACATACACATCTATACACCAAACTCCGGCGAATAGAACAATAGACTTCATGGAAGCTAAAAATAGATTTCTGTCGAAAATAATTTAAGCCAAAATGGAACTTTCACTAACGTAAATTCTATCAGCAGAGTGGAGAAAAGCCCTGTTCTGAAATTTCTGATTCTGCGGCAGTTATGATGATGATCGGGCTGTTACATACTAGCAAACGACCGTCAGAAGGGTTGTACATCCTGATCTATGAAAGAAAGGATCTTTAGGCGGGTTAAACTGTTAACCATCCATAGTGTTACGGAGTTTTAATATATTCCACAGCAAAGTTTGAGGTCATTTGCAGACATATGTTTGTGATAACGTTTTTGCAAGCGAATAAATCAACACTAATTCACCATCTTACGAGACGCACACGGGAGGAACTCCCTTCATTTAAGGCTCGCTAAGTATTCGATAATGTATAAGGATATATAGTAATAAAAAAAAAACAATCACGAAGCATCACCTCGACACCTGAGCGCCCGATCAGGCGACATTATCGCTCAGGTCGGACTGATTGAAGTGCTTCGAAATTATGCTGATCAGCAGATTGAGCGGCAGTACCTTCTCCTCTTCCTCCAGCTTCAGCTCGTTTCGCAGCGCGATGCATGATTTAGCAATGTCCCGCAGCACGCTGTGAATGTACGGTTCGAGCGGTTTGATGAGACAGGCCACGTAAATTCTATCAGCAGAGTGGAGAAAAGCCCTGTTCTGAAATTTCTGATTCTGCGGCAGTTATGATGATGATCGGGCTGTTACATACTAGCAAACGACCGTCAGAAGGGTTGTACATCCTGATCTATGAAAGAAAGGATCTTTAGGCGGGTTAAACTGTTAACCATCCATAGTGTTACGGAGTTTTAATATATTCCACAGCAAAGTTTGAGGTCATTTGCAGACATATGTTTGTGATAACGTTTTTGCAAGCGAATAAATCAACACTAATTCACCATCTTACGAGACGCACACGGGAGGAACTCCCTTCATTTAAGGCTCGCTAAGTATTCGATAATGTATAAGGATATATAGTAATAAAAAAAAAACAATCACGAAGCATCACCTCGACACCTGAGCGCCCGATCAGGCGACATTATCGCTCAGGTCGGACTGATTGAAGTGCTTCGAAATTATGCTGATCAGCAGATTGAGCGGCAGTACCTTCTCCTCGTCCTCCAGCTTCAGCTCGTTCCGCAGCGCGATGCACGATTTGGCAATGTCCCGCAGCACGCTGTGAATGTACGGTTCGAGCGGTTTGATGAGACAGGCCAGAATCGCATAAATCCACTGAGGGATCCAGTCCCGCCGGTATCCCCCATCGCCCCGGTGATGCAGCTGCTTGCCACCGGCGGACGGTGTCATCATGGGTCCGACCGCATCGCACAGCTCCGGATCGGACGGTTCATCCTGCAGCTGGGTGGCATCCGCCGACGGCTGGTCCGAGTCTTGTAACCACTCGTGCAGATATTCGAGCAAAATTTCCAAATTCCTCTGCGGGATGCTGAGCAGGATGCTCACGTACGGCAGGTTGTTGGCACAGTACTCGTGCAGGTGCTTCCGGTCGTCGAAGTTGAGGAAGACGTGTGTTCGCTGTAAGTTTTCCTCGTACTGGGCGCTTCCGCGGTACGCCGTGATGGTGTCGCGCAGTTCGGAGAACTTTTGATTCTGCATCGACTCCCATTCGCGCGTCGGCATCAGTGCTCGGTGGGCGACGTTTTTCACCTCGTCCTGTGATGGTAAAGTACGGATTGAGCTTTTCGTTGCGCAATTTTCACAAGCAGAGCGCCGAGTGTTGCCACTTACCGTTGGAAGAGCAGCCAGACCGGACAGGACTTTCTGGTTGTGGCGGAGGGATTGCGGTTTAGCGGCAACAACCACCACCGGACACTTGCCACGCTCGTACATCACCTTCTGTAGGTACTGTTCGCCGGTTTCGGGCGTTAAGTCCGGATCGAAGTTCTCATCCGGCGGCTCAACGGCCAGGGCAGGTTTCTGTATCGTATCCACTTCCATTCTGTTGTGGTTTTGTTTACGTTTGCTTCTCTCGCTCTCGCTCGCCTTCTATGGTGCAGGTTGCCAGCAGGTGCGCGATTCCTACGGTAATTGCATTTCCAGAACAAATTGTTGAAATACACACACACAGCACGATTTTGCGTCGCGGATAGCAAACAAAATTTGTGTCGTTTTTACGGAAATCAAAGGAAGCTGTTTTGTTTTCAATGGATCTTTTTTTGTGCACCGAAGTGCCCGTGACATTTGTCTGTTTACGTCATTGGGTTGAGCGCTTCCGGCGCATGATTGTGTCGTACGGCTGCCCGATCGTTGTTTGTTATTTTAGTGCGTGTTTACGATTTTCCGCGTGTTGGTGCCGAAGTCATGCTGCCTATTGTTTTCTTAATTAATCGCAAATGTCCTGGCGTATATTCGAAATATTCTTCCTTGCGACGGTGCAGACGGTGATTGTGAATGTGCTAGTGCTGAGTCAATTTGGTTTCCGCCCGCTAATGCACTGGTTCCTGCTCATGATTTCCTTCGCACTCGGCTTGGGTTTTCTAATTCGGAGTAAAGGTGCCCGCTGCGTAACGATGCTGCTAGTGCCCCAGTTCCTTAGCAAGCGGGGCCGAGCCGCGTTGATCGGCTACATATTTCTGCTCACCCTCACCGGACCCACCGCAAACACGATGCACAACGTGGAGGTGCTGGGAGAAACGCTAAGCTGCACCCAGGAACAGCTGAAGGTGGCCATCCGGGACACGTTGAGTGCGTTGAAGGTTCCTTTTTTGGCCATGAAACAGATCGTTCATGAACTGCTGCGTACGGTGGAACGATCTTTCATGAAGGTTCAACGGACTCTAATGGAGATACTGAAGCTGGTGAAGAGAATCCGTTAGTAGGCAGTCCCATTCGTGATTTCGGTGCCAAACAAACGTCTTCCATTTTGTGTTTTTTTTTCGCAGTCTACTCGATCAAGAAAGCGTACAACTGGCTGCGGGATGTAGTGTCCGTTTGCAACGATAAGCTGGGAACTCCGTCCGAGCGGTGCCTTCAAGCGCTGGACCAAACGATCGCCGGATGCAAAGAAGAAATGGGAGCCATGGACTTTCTGTGCGAAGTGACGCAGGTTGGCAAAACGATCTGCTACGGTGCGAAGATGGTGGATTACTTTTGTGAGCTGATCGATTTCATAAGCGATAGTGTCGTGGCAGAGATAGAGCAAGGTAGGTGTAAGCAGACGTGTCCTTCTATTCGTTTATCGATGCTTTAACTGATCCTTCTGCATGTGAAAAGGTATTCAAAAGCTGATGCAAAACTTAGAGGAGCTGTTCCGCGTAAAGGTGGAGTACGATCACACTTTTGATTTTGCTACCAATGTTTCGAAAACTTTCGCGGAAGTAAGCGCTGACATTAGGAGTGAGATTGCGGAGCGAACGCTACCGTTGAGAAGAACTTTCAACGTGCTGGGAATGATTACTAGTGGCTTTTTTATTTGTATCGTACTGAGGTTTGTTATTTGTGCCTTACTTAGTGTGAAAGAGACAGTTTTATTCATAACTTCCTCTTTGGCAGAGCTATTCGTTACTGGAAGAGGTATTTGAAAAAGGCACATTTTGATAACAACTTTCTTACTGAAGACTTCTACGCCATCGAGGATCGCAGGATGGGTTTGCAAATTGAAACAGTTTTTCCGCTGACGCGCAAAGAAAGCTATCGTTATGTACCGCTAACGTACACACACAGCACGATTTTGCGTCGCGGATAGCAAACAAAATTTGTGTCGTTTTTACGGAAATCAAAGGAAGCTGTTTTGTTTTCAATGGATCTTTTTTTGTGCACCGAAGTGCCCGTGACATTTGTCTGTTTACGTCATTGGGTTGAGCGCTTCCGGCGCATGATTGTGTCGTACGGCTGCCCGATCGTTGTTTGTTATTTTAGTGCGTGTTTACGATTTTCCGCGTGTTGGTGCCGAAGTCATGCTGCCTATTGTTTTCTTAATTAATCGCAAATGTCCTGGCGTATATTCGAAATATTCTTCCTTGCGACGGTGCAGACGGTGATTGTGAATGTGCTAGTGCTGAGTCAATTTGGTTTCCGCCCGCTAATGCACTGGTTCCTGCTCATGATTTCCTTCGCACTCGGCTTGGGTTTTCTAATTCGGAGTAAAGGTGCCCGCTGCGTAACGATGCTGCTAGTGCCCCAGTTCCTTAGCAAGCGGGGTCGAGCCGCGTTGATCGGCTACATATTTCTGCTCACCCTCACCGGACCCACCGCAAACACGATGCACAACGTGGAGGTACTGGGAGAAACACTAAGCTGCACCCAGGAACAGCTTAAGGTGGCCATCAGGGAAACGTTGAGTGCGTTGAAGGTTCCTTTTTTGGCCATGAAACAGATCGTTGATGAACTGCTGCGTACGGTGGAACGATCTTTCATGAAGGTTCAACGGACTCTAATGGAGATACTGAAGCTGGTGAAGAGAATCCGTTAGTAGGCAGTCCCATTCGTGTTTTCGGTGCCAAACTAACGTCTTCCATTTTGTGTTTTTTCGCAGTCTACTCGATCAAGAAAGCGTACAACTGGCTGCGGGATGTAGTGTCCGTTTGCAACGATAAGCTGGGAACCCCGTCCGAGCGGTGCCTTCAAGCGCTGGACCAAACGATCGCCGGATGCAAAGAAGAAATGGGAGCCATGGACTTTCTGTGCGAAGTGACGCAGGTTGGCAAAACGATCTGCTACGGTGCGAAGATGGTGGATTACTTTTGTGAGTTGATCGATTTCATAAGCGATAGTGTAGTGGCAGAAACAATGTTCGTAGAACCTATACTACAGTAATGTGAAGCCTAACTATAACAACTTATTTAATCTTCATCCAAAGGCTTAACTTCTCTACTATCAGCTTCAACAATACTCGCTATACTCTACTCTACAATACTCTTCATTCAGATTTTCGGAAGATCCTTGCAGATACTTTCTTGAGCGCAGCTCAAACCATAATCTTGCGATTTTGTACGACGCTTTCGGGTTGCACTTGTTGCCTAACAAACTTGCCGGTTTGTCATAATTAGTAGAGCGCCTCACAGTATAACGCCTCGTACCGGGCGCAATGTTCATTCGCTGATGCTGCTGTGAAACACCCGCCAACGCAGGACACAGATGAACCTACGCCAGCCATTCATCCGAAGCGCTTCGCGTGGGCCCCCATGAACGGACAGTTTTTTGCTGGTTCCTGTACGTGTCCTCGGCGCACGAAGCCAACACCCGAACGACACGATGAAGCTCATTGCGTATTCCGTAAGCGGCACGGCGGAGACCTGCGTCCTTGCGCTCGTCTGCCGCCCGCCCACCCACACCGGCCGGCGTCCATCGTCGACCCCCACCTCGCCTGACGTGTCCCGGTGCTCTGACGTCACGAGCGCTTTTCTGTTTTGCCGCAGCTTCCCAGACATTCCAGCACCGCAAGTTTTTCCCCGCCCAGAGCGGCTCGGTCCGCGCTGAAAGCGAATGAATGAAAATGAATGCCCCGTTCACAGCGGGGTGAGAGCAAAAAAAGAAAACACCCGGTCGCAGAACGAAATTACCCGAACGCCACCAGAGCACGGTACGGGTCCGGGACACCGGGCGAGCCAGAGCGAGCACCAACCGGTAATCAACCGATGCGCGCCGCGCCATCCTGCACTGCTAGGATAACAGGCCCTTTGTTATCTCGTCACATCGGACACACTCCGGGTGCGCCTGGGTGAGAATACCGGAATCGTGGTGTTTTATTTTTTGCGTGCGCGTAATTTCGTTTAGTTTGTAGTCCGCCTACCTTGCCCGGTTCGGCCGGATCGTCCTTGCGGCATTCGATTGTTTTCGCAGCAGTGGGCTTTCCATGTGGCGCCTCCAGGCGTTGCCGCGTTCGTTGTTCGGTGCGGTCTTTGTGTGAAATTCGTGCGAGCCGGGAGTATGCGCGCATGAAAACTCCGGTGGTTCTTCCGGTGGGTTTTGGTGGTGATAGGTAGCGCTGCCATTGCCGGCTTTACTACGTACCCTTCTGTGTTCTGTGGTGTGTGTGTGTGTGTGTTGTGATGATTTTCCAGCAAGTGCGTTCAGAATACTCCTCCAAGCCAAGCCGGGGCAAGCGAAACCAACAGGCGTCCCGAACATCCGAACATCGGCGACACTCGTGCACTCCGTAGGCGAGTTCCGAGTGCCTGGTTTCGGAAAACGCTAGACGCTTTGGGTACGCGATTCTGGCACACAGCGCACCCGGAGTCTGGCAAGAAGTTCCGATCGGTGTGCAGTGTTTTTGGCCGGAGAGAGTGTTCTCATCCTCCTGTTTGGGCTGCTGGGCAGGACGGGACGGACCTACGCCAACGAACACGGGCCCGACCGTTGTTTGCGTGTGTGTGTGTGCGTATCGGCGCGCGACAGTTTTCCACTTCACCCGTGCGTCAGTGGGCAGGTGAAAGGATTGTGTGGTCGGAGTAGAATTTATATTAGTGCCGATCGCAATCAATTGCCAATTGATTTCGTGTTTGTGTGAGCCAGGGCAGGTTTCGGTGTGTTACGCGAATTCCGCAGGATTGTTCTGTCAGAAAGATCATTCCCAATCGCAGGGCGTGTGAGAGTGTGCGTTTTCCGGGGCCGTACGTGTTTCCTAGTGCGTAAGGTGCGCTTCGATTGTGTGCTATTGAGAGTATCTCATGCGTTTTTACTCAATTATGTAATCATCTGTTGAACACACGGAGTGTGCGCCTGTGTGTGTGTGCGTGTGAATAGAAGGATCCACCGTCCGGAGTTGCTATAGATACGCACGTCCCCGGTACCTGTGATCTGTGCTAGGTGTGAAGGGTTGCTACGCTAGCCTACCTTTGTCAACTGAATGAATCCTCCCACCGTCGGCGGGAGTGTATTTCCGGTGCGTCCTTCGCTGGACCATTTGCTCGCGATGGGAGACGACGACGATGAGGACGGAGAGGTCGATAAGGGAGAGGTGGAGGTGCAGCCGAAGCCGGATCTCACCGTTCACGCTGAAACGGAAGCAGCATCGGATCGGGATGTAACTTCACCTGCCGGGAAATTGGTCCAGGATGCGAGTGAAGAATCCGCGGTTAACGTTGCCAATGATGCTGATGATGACGATGATGCTTCGGAAATGACAGAACCACAACAACAGCAAACCGACTCCCAACAGCGGCAGGCCGGCGAGACTAAGCAGGAACAGGTGAGTTTACACATTAATAAGAACTGTGGAATAATTAGGACAACAAAAGCGCTAAAAGCCTATTTAAAAGCTTTTCCATATATTTCAGCACAGATATCAGATTCGACTTTGCTTTATCGGAGCAGATTTCACGACGAATCACATTCCATTTGCGTTGGGATTTACAGCCGAAAGTGCGAAACCGAGTCCTACGCTTTTCGTGCAACAGTTTAGAGCATCCCCTCTGGACCCATCAGGAAAACCTCACCCCGCCACACCGCCCCGCACCAAAACGATCCGTTCCGGAGTAATAATCCGGAAGTGGTAGAAGCGCAAGAAAATCGTTCCCGAACCCGGAGAGCTGGCGAGTTGCTTGCTTTGCGGGAAATCATTCTGGTGCCTTTAAGAAGAACCCATGCGCCATACTGCGGCGGCTGAAGGGTTCTCAAGGCAAAGGGAGGCTTCGGTGTTCGTCTAGCGGGAATGCTCTCTAGCCTTTGGTCTGCAAACAGGCCGCGTTACCGTCCTTCTCCCGTGGGGAGCGGTCCGTGTAATGTGTAACAACTTGTTGATGCATGGCATATGTAACACCCCAAAATGCACTTGCTCGCGCCGCCCTTGTGCCATAGGCGGCAAAGTTTGCAGTGAAAGTGGAATTTAGTGTGTT
This sequence comes from Anopheles cracens, assembly GCA_002091845.1. Classification (NCBI taxonomy): domain Eukaryota; kingdom Metazoa; phylum Arthropoda; class Insecta; order Diptera; family Culicidae; genus Anopheles; species Anopheles cracens. The sequence goes on along the minus strand of KZ072645.1, from coordinate 136,233 downwards.
TAGTGGAAAAGTTTGCTCCGGCCGGTGCAAGCCATCTTTATCTATTCGGGAAGGTGCTTTATGATTGCCGAGTGCCTAGACACAGAGGTACAGAGGTATATGAGGTATAGAGAAGCAATCAGGAGGATTTTTTTTGTGTTTGGCAGCTGACATTTTCAACTTTTCCTTCCGTTCATTTATTTTTTAATATGTATATTGCTCGCAAAACTTGTATTTCAAATGTTTTCTTCAGAAACTTCCCAGTTGATAGGCTTGAGTGGCGCCATCTATTGTGCGGTACCGTATCTAAAACTGGTTTCACTATGTTAAAGCTAATCAAGGCAAATGCGAGCGTTTTCTTTGAAATTTTGAGAATGTTTCGTATAAAAAAGAGAAAAGAATAAGAAAGCTGGGTCGCATAAGGATCTAACAATTGTTGCTTTCTCTTATTGGTATTGGACATGGTTTATAACGCGTTCATATGGTGCATTTTGTTATTCATACCAAAACTCTATAATTATCTGCTTATCAACGATCTGTTCGAAAGCATGTTGCAATATCTGTTTGAAGCTTCTCTCTCTCTATCTCTCTCTCTCTCTCTCGTGCCCTCTCTTCTTATTCCCGGATATTATGTTAAAAATGCATAAATCGTAGGTTCGTTTTCTCGTGTGCCAGGGTAAAACCAACCTGGCTTGTTGCCGCAGGTGGATGTTTCGATTTCCTGGTGACCATTTCGAGATCGTGCTATTGATTTATGGGGAGATGTTTTATTATAGGCTTCAGACATTGCTTACCACTCCTTTCGTACCTATAAGTTATGCTTTCTTTCTCACCACATAGTTTTTTTTGTTTTGCTTGTTTCCAGCAAGATCGAATCGATTCCCCGCGCTCACGCTAAGGAATACTGCATTGTCGAAGGTCATTTCCACCTCACTCCACGAAGGGAATCGAAGTTGATTTGTGACACATGCGCGTGCAAGGCCACAAAAGCTATAACTCGGTGGACGACGCGTGGGCTCTCGCTTCTCTTTCACTGCGCCTATCAAGTGGACAATTTATGTTTATATTAGAATAACAATAACGCAACAACAGAAAGCCAGGCGATCGATTAAACGGTTCGATATGGCGCGATCGGAACCTGTTTTTGGTTGTGAGGGGAAAGTACAGCCAACGTGTGAGTTCTTCCAGACCAGCTCACGCGCCACACTATTTAATTATCATTTATTTAGGAGGAAAAATTATGACATTTTAAATATGACACCTAACGAGCGAGATATGGCGGCCGGATTTTTAGTGGATTATAAAAACCTGACAGTGTTTTGTGTTTGTACGCTTCGGCGTCTACATGCTGCATTGTTGCGCCTAATTTAAAGCGGCAGACAGGGCAGGGTTGGGCTGTTGCACGCGGGTTCCTTTTTTTGGCGTGGAACACACAGAAAAGAAAAACGCCGACAAACTTACGGGTCCAGAGTTTAAGGGATTTCCCCGAAATGGTGTGATCTTCTTGACATTGTGTTGTCTATTTCTCAGGCCCGACACAAGAGAATGTTGTTTACATCCTTTCGGAATGCGTCTTGATCTCGGTTCATTTCTTTGCCGCGGTCCAGAGTGATCATTCGACGGAGTAGGGCTTATGAATTTTCTGGAGGATCGATTTCCCGATTTCCGAAAGTGTCGGATGCCTGAGCACACACATACCCTATACAAGGCTGATAAAGGCTCGGTCCACGAATCAGGCAGGACAAGCTGAGGATAATATTTTGTTGGTTTTTATTATGTCTAGGATTTGTTTCATTTGTTAGGATCATTATTGGTGTAGGGATCAGCGATAGTACGCTATCGTTCGAGTTTGGAGTTCGGTTGAATGTCTTTATCATGTTTGAGCATATGATAGTAGGGTTTCACAGTTTTAAAATAATGTTCTTCAACTTTCAACTTCGAAGATTCATGTGTAGCATGAAGCATACATAATCACTGTTTATATGTTAGCTGCATCAAGTGTTGTCATTATATTTATATATGAGATATATAATTTATAGCTATTGACGTGTTATTCCATGATATAGTTCAAACGACATAGAAAAACGGCATCAAGAACGCAAAAATATATCTTCTACGTGAGCATCGTGCATAACGTCTAAGCATGCCATGCCATAAATCTGACATTGTTCTTCAAGAGTTATACAACCCAAGAAGTTATAGGAAGTCTGGTTCAAGAGTTTGATATCGACGCATTCTAGTTATTTTTAAGATTATATTATTTAAAAAACAACTTCCCAACAAAACTGCATCCACCATGAGATTCAATGAAAACCCATGGCGAATGTAAATAAACACGGATCAACTTGCGATGGCGTTTGCGTGTTCGACACGCAAGATAAGGACACTTGTGTCGCTCTACCGATCGTAAGGTCTTTTACCTTTCTGCTTTCCGATGCATTTCTCCGTCGTCCGTCATACCACACACCTGAACACGGCGCGTTTGATCCGCATCCGCTCCGTCGGAAGTGTTTCTTCCAGCGTTCCCTCTCGCACGAAAGAGTGAGCCGTAAAACACGTGTTTATTTTCGGTTTCGTCTGTCAGACGGCGACCGGGGTGTGTCCGGGTGCTGTTAAAATGAGCATCGCATAGCATAGTAAAAACGATTTACTATTAAAATCGATGGTTTCGACCGACCGAATGAGTTCGAGGCGTGATGGCACTTGTCCAAGTGGAGCGCTTCGCGACGCAAGTAGCTACGACGGCGATAAAAACGAAACGGCGGTGACGTCGACCGATTGACTGTCGAACATGGATTGGGACATGGCGTTATCGCGCAGCCGGTACAGCCGGCAGGGCAAAAAGACGAAAAAAGGTGTCGTCTGGTTGTGGATATATCGCTGTCACTAAATATTGACTGTGCTGTGCTACATTTTTCCATCGAACTTACGCTCTTCATTTCGAGTAAACAACAAATGTGGAATGTGCTGCCGCCCCATTTCTCGAATAGCCCTCCAACAACGGACGCTGAAGGGTTCTCAAGGCAAAGGGTTTTCCGAAAGTGTCGGATGCCTGAGCACACACATACCCTATACAAGGCTGATAAAGGCTCGGTCCACGAATCAGGCAGGACAAGCTGAGGATAATATTTTGTTGGTTTTTATTATGTCTAGGATTTGTTTCATTTGTTAGGATCATTATTGGTGTAGGGATCAGCGATAGTACGCTATCGTTCGAGTTTGGAGTTCGGTTGAATGTCTTTATCATGTTTGAGCATATGATAGTAGGGTTTCACAGTTTTAAAATAATGTTCTTCAACTTTCAACTTCGAAGATTCATGTGTAGCATGAAGCATACATAATCACTGTTTATATGTTAGCTGCATCAAGTGTTGTCATTATATTTATATATGAGATATATAATTTATAGCTATTGACGTGTTATTCCATGATATAGTTCAAACGACATAGAAAAACGGCATCAAGAACGCAAAAATATATCTTCTACGTGAGCATCGTGCATAACGTCTAAGCATGCCATGCCATAAATCTGACATTGTTCTTCAAGAGTTATACAACCCAAGAAGTTATAGGAAGTCTGGTTCAAGAGTTTGATATCGACGCATTCTAGTTATTTTTAAGATTATATTATTTAAAAAACAACTTCCCAACAAAACTGCATCCACCATGAGATTCAATGAAAACCCATGGCGAATGTAAATAAACACGGATCAACTTGCGATGGCGTTTGCGTGTTCGACACGCAAGATAAGGACACTTGTGTCGCTCTACCGATCGTAAGGTCTTTTACCTTTCTGCTTTCAGATGCATTTCTCCGTCGTCCGTCATACCACACACCTGAACACGGCGCGTTTGATCCGCATCCGCTCCGTCGGAAGTGTTTCTTCCAGCGTTCCCTCTCGCACGAAAGAGTGAGCCGTAAAACACGTGTTTATTTTCGGTTTCGTCTGTCAGACGGCGACCGGGGTGTGTCCGGGTGCTGTTAAAATGAGCATCGCATAGCATAGTAAAAACGATTTACTATTAAAATCGATGGTTTCGACCGACCGAATGAGTTCGAGGCGTGATGGCACTTGTCCAAGTGGAGCGCTTCGCGACGCAAGTAGCTACGACGGCGATAAAAACGAAACGGCGGTGACGTCGACTGATTGACTGTCGAACATGGATTGGGACATGGCGTTATCGCGCAGCCGGTACAGCCGGCAGGGCAAAAAGACGAAAAAAGGTGTCGTCTGGTTGTGGATATATCGCTGTCACTAAATATTGACTGTGCTGTGCTACATTTTTCCATCGAACTTACGCTCTTCATTTCGAGTAAACTAAAGTTCTTTAGTTCTTATCAACGTACTGTGCCTTATCATTCGACGGAGTAGGGCTTATGAATTTTCTGGAGGATCGATTTCCCGATTTCCGAAAGTGTCGGATGCCTGAGCACACACATACCCTATACAAGGCTGATAAAGGCTCGGTCCACGAATCAGGCAGGACAAGCTGAGGATAATATTTTGTTGGTTTTTATTATGTCTAGGATTTGTTTCATTTGTTAGGATCATTATTGGTGTAGGGAACTTCACCTGCCGGGAAATTGGTCCAGGATGCGAGTGAAGAATCCGCGGTTAACGTTGCCAATGATGCTGATGATGACGATGATGCTTCGGAAATGACAGAACCACAACAACAGCAAACCGACTCCCAACAGCGGCAGGCCGGCGAGACTAAGCAGGAACAGGTGAGTTTACACATTAATAAGAACTGTGGAATAATTAGGACAACAAAAGCGCTAAAAGCCTATTTAAAAGCTTTTCCATATATTTCAGCACAGATATCAGATTCGACTTTGCTTTATCGGAGCAGATTTCACGACGAATCACATTCCATTTGCGTTGGGATTTACAGCCGAAAGTGCGAAACCGAGTCCTACGCTTTTCGTGCAACAGTTTAGAGCATCCCCTCTGGACCCATCAGGAAAACCTCACCCCGCCACACCGCCCCGCACCAAAACGATCCGTTCCGGAGTAATAATCCGGAAGTGGTAGAAGCGCAAGAAAATCGTTCCCGAACCCGGAGAGCTGGCGAGTTGCTTGCTTTGCGGGAAATCATTCTGGTGCCTTTAAGAAGAACCCATGCGCCATACTGCGGCGGCTAAACAAGTGTACCGCAGTACTGTGCGAGCGACTATGAGAAGTATGGGAACATAGCGTTCTTTTTTCCCGTTTTCGTTTGGCGAATCCTTACCGCATTCGGTGAGCTGAGCGCTGCCCGGCAGTAGTGGAAAGTTAGTTCCACCGGGGGTGGTTTTTCGGAATCAAGCCACCGCCACCGGGTCCACCCGCCCCGGCGGTGGGTCTGAATTAAGTATGAGCATGGAGGTGGATTATCAAGCACATTCCTTCCGCCGTGTACGGTTCACCGGAGTGCCTGGGATCTTTTGCAGCAGACGGGGTCGCTTCCTCTCGCTCTCTCCCTTGGAGCGGACCGGGCGGAGCGGAAAACCATTAAAGTAATATCGAGCGGCAACTCATCGCATTTTTCCCGAGCTTTAAGGGTTGGCGAACCTGCTCTCGACGCCTGATGACTTCCGCCCGGTTCCGGTTCCTTTGTGAGCGCGCTTCAAAAGTAAGCACAGGTGGACGTGTGTGTGTGTGGCTCACGCTAAGGAATACTGCATTGTCGAAGGTCATTTCCACCTCACTCCACGAAGGGAATCGAAGTTGATTTGTGACACATGCGCGTGCAAGGCCACAAAAGCTATAACTCGGTGGACGACGCGTGGGCTCTCGCTTCTCTTTCACTGCGCCTATCAAGTGGACAATTTATGTTTATATTAGAATAACAATAACGCAACAACAGAAAGCCAGGCGATCGATTAAACGGTTCGATATGGAGCGATCGGAACCTGTTTTTGGTTGTGAGGGGAAAGTACAGCCAACGTGTGAGTTCTTCCAGACCAGCTCACGCGCCACACTATTTAATTATCATTTATTTAGGAGGAAAAATTATGACATTTTAAATATGACACCTAACGAGCGAGATATGGCGGCCGGATTTTTAGTGGATTATAAAAACCTGACAGTGTTTTGTGTTTGTACGCTTCGGCGTCTACATGCTGCATTGTTGCGCCTAATTTAAAGCGGCAGACAGGGCAGGGTTGGGCTGTTGCACGCGGGTTCCTTTTTTTGGCGTGGAACACACAGAAAAGAAAAACGCCGACAAACTTACGGGTCCAGAGTTTAAGGGATTTCCCCGAAATGGTGTGATCTTCTTGACATTGTGTTGTCTATTTCTCAGGCCCGACACAAGAGAATGTTGTTTACATCCTTTCGGAATGCGTCTTGATCTCGGTTCATTTCTTTGCCGCGGTCCAGAGTGTTTTCGTGTTGTTCATCCATTGTCGACTTGTGCACGTGTTTGCTATGCGGTAGGTTCGTTCGATCCGTTGAATCTTTCTCAATCGTTTCAATATGATTATTTCTGCTTCCTTCACATATTGTAAATTTCTCTGAAATTGATAAACAAAATTGTGTAAGAAATTTCATAACTTCATTACTTCATTGCAGGTTTGATTCCTCTCTCCAGGGGATATTGTAATGAAACCAATGAATTCATAAAAGCCTGATAACATAAACAAAATTGTGTAAGAAATAACTAACATACTTCATTCATTACTTCATTGCAGGTTTGATTCCTCTCTCCAGGGGATATTGTAATGAAACCAATGAATTCATAAAAGCCTGATAACTAAACCTGTTGAACATTGGCAAGATCTTGCGCCTAAACAAGTATCGTACGATGCATCAGGACCATAAGGTGATGAAGTTGTCACGAGTCTGGTCCCGTAGCACCAACAAAAATTTGTTTGAACAAGAACAATAATGTTTGAACAAGAACAAGAATGTGTAACTATTGATCTTGGGTTGGCAAAAAATGTACTGAAACTAATTTACGGCAAGTATCATCTTTTAAAACGAAGAAAGGCGGGAAAACCAATAAAATGTTATTGATCCTGCTACGTCAATATCATTGATCCTGTGTTCCGAGTGGTCGCGGAAAAGAAGACCACTTCACAGTAAAAGTAAGATGTTGGTGCAAATGGTAAACAGATACTGTTGCACACCGTACTCATGTGTGCTTTCTTTCCCACTGAAGAGAAAGATAGAATAGTAAAAGCACTGCATTTGCTATACCTGATTCTCATCATGTTCGTTTTAGCACGAGATCATAATCTACCTTCTACACCAGACATCGGCAGCTACACGTAAGCATTAAATGAAACGATTATCGGCAACGAAGCGCTTACGCCACATCAGAAAAACTGGTAGAGGCAAGGTTTCGCCTCTGTCGAAAGCACTGGAGAGTGGTATGAAAATGGTAATTTTCGTTGTTTAATACCGTACAATTATTTACAATTACGTCGTCGTTTTCAGTGCGCTGCTTCATGGCTGCATCCTGGGAAGTTTCACTCCAGAACGGGGATACGCGTGACTTGTTCGTGCGAAGAAGCAAACTGACCGGTTGTTTGGAGTAATGCGTGTGTGTGTAAGGTACTATACTTTCATCGCTGAGCGTCGTCCTTCCCTGTGGCAGTTTCTTTTCCCGTCGGACACTGATCCTTGCCCGAGTATACGCTGCGGAAGCCCCGTGGCTGAAGTTGACTGATCATATTGATTTGCTAGCTTGCACACTGTACGACCGGTCTGCCAGTCCGGCGTGTGTCGGTTGATACCAATACCGGTGCGGGATGAAATATGATGGCAAGAAAACGTCGCTACACGACATCCGGTTTGAGGTCACAAACCGAAACTGGCTTGGATCGTCCTTGGAAGAGTACGAAGGGGTAACCGGTCGCCCACACATGCACTGGTTGTGGTCTTAGTATGAATAACGCTGATTGAATGGCGTCATTGCACGATTAACAAGTGCAGATGACTTTGATCAACTATACCCCTTCTTAATGACTCAACTTCTTGTAGTTGATTGTATTAGTTGGTACACTCATGTACAATGAGAAGAAATCGTAGCATTTTGATATCTGGAGATTCACATAAGACTGTGACTTTCTCTGATCAGACCTGACGCAAGCTAGAAGAAAATATAATTGAAGTAATGGAGTTTTTGTATTACTTTCGCAGTGTCTCACTCCGAGATTGAGACGTCTCGAGCAGTTTTATAGGGCAAACATAAGATTTAACAGAAACAACTCAAAATAAAAATCAACATTGCATTCGATTATTTTAGGATCTTCTTATACCGTACGTGGCACTTTTAACATCATTCCCCGCACTGTAGCTGGGCGCGGTAAGCGTGCGCTACACAAAGTACACAAGGCACGCGCGCCCGTTCAACTGCTTCTCAAATGTACGAGATGAGATCAGAGCCCAGAAATATCCAGCTCCCCATGGTCTCGTGGCACGCGCGCCCGTTCAACTGCTTCTCAAATGTACGAGATGAGATCAGAGCCCAGAAATATCCAGCTCCCCATGGTCTCGCTGCTGCTGCTGATTTGCAAAGCTCATGATCATGTTCGCCGACTCCTCTTAGCCACAGGTCGCCCCGGTGCGCGCAACTCGTTCCTGTGGAACAGGTTCTTCGGGAGAAGAACGTGGCCACATTCTAACCTCAACGCAGGTTGCACCAACGGTAGCGTCCATTACAAACCCTTCCCAACGGATACTTGAGACCAACCGATGATTTAGTGATCGACTTCTCCTGATGTGTTGCGCGAATTTGCACCGAGATGCTGCCAACCAGAGGGGGTACAAGATAAGTCGATGATTTCTTGCCACCTTCCCGTGGCCACTCTGCTCGCACGGTGTGTGCCAGCGGTGTGCGAGCACGGTGTCACGATGAGAACGAAGCCGGCGTTCGATTGGCGGCGGCGCCGGCCGTGCATCTTTTTAGCACCATTTACGGCAGGCCGGAGGAGTTGAACAAAACGGCGCAGCACGTCGACAACGGGACGAGTGCGCGGGGTATGCAAATGCGGCGGTGTGTTCTGTTCGGTTTGATGGTGCGACGGACGAGTTCATTGAATGCAGATTACGCATTGTCGGCTGGGTTGCATTGCAGCGGGGGAAGGTAAGGCTTTTGCATAATTGGCACTCCGATCGAACATGATCGATGGTTGTTGCCGTGTGTGTGATTTGTTGGTTTTAACATTGGTCTGGCGGTGGCTGTCACAATCGGGAGACGTGCGACATCCGCAAAGCGCAACCAGCAACCTCTGTCTTGAGATCGAGAGTGATATTTGCTAATGATCGGTTGAACATGGGTAAAGAGAATTAATCACGAAAGTGAGCTGTGGATGGTGAGGTCATGCTGTGATGGCTAATGATGAGTGGCAGTTTTAAGGGTGCAAGAGTACCAGAAGTGTACTGCAAACAGAAATTAGTTAAACGATGAATGATATCGTTAGATTGCAGTATGTAAGCACGAAGGTTAAAATTGAAATTGAAGGGGAAAGAATCAATCAATTTTCTTTACTTTGTATATACAGATTGATGGACTACAAGATTCATTCAAACTTAATTCAAATTTGTGTGCTATTTTGATGTGATGTAACAGTTGTAGATTTTCTTAGTTTTAGATTTTTGAAGTATTCTTGTACTTTCTCTAGGTTACACGAAGACAATCTTGAACTCAATTCGCGCTAAGAACGGAGAAAATGATGTCGGATTAATTAATTTTACTTGTAGTAAAGACCCTGGTCTTGGATTTTGTCTTGCGCAGATTTGGATTCATTTGGAATTCTCCGAGATTTTTGAAGTTTTGGATGACCCATAAAGTACAAGCAACTATTTGAACGGCATACTCCTCCCTAGGCTTTCAGTGTTAAATACATCCAATGCATTTATTCTCTACAAAGAATTAATGAGTTACTCTTTCTGTCCCATTCGAATATCTCCGCAGAGATATAACAAGACCTAACTTCATACTGTTTACAGAAGCTGCTGAAGTTTCTGAAGGTATTGGAGTCTGTCTAGCCCAACTGGTTGCAATGGACGAACCGTGTTGAAGCATCCTCACACAAACCGTCCACTATCCGTTCCTACTTCATGGAACAACTGCTCGAACGGAAGGATTAAATTCATAATTTGTCGTGTTGTTACCGTGTATTGTTTACCGTTCCGGTAGCATGAGGCAGACGACAAGTTGTCGGAAAGCACGAATGAATTCATTAATTTCACTTCCATCAATCATCCGGCAGTGTGCGATAGGTGAAAGCTTTTCCCTCTCTGCTACCGTCCGTGGAGGTGCTTTTAATTAAATTCTGAACTTCTGCTGGATAAGCACCACATCACGCCACCGTGAGAAGTGTTCTGCGAAACACGGAGGCACGCGTGTCGAGCTTATCGTTTCTCACCGTCGAGCTTCACAACAGGACGGGCGATAAAAATGAACGGTCAAATGGTAAGAAATGGCGGCTCGGTCCCAGACAAACATCGTGTCGGAACGACGAGAAGCGTATCGTATTGTCTACAAGTTGTTTCCACTCTATTGTTATTGCAGCTCGTTAACTTCGAGGTGGACCTGGAGGACCGCGGAAAGGCGAATGGAAAATAGACATGTCCGAGCAGTGGGATGAAAAAGTCGAACAAACATTGCGCGGCTGAGGAGGAAAAAAAACGCTTATCACAATCATCGGTGTCCAGAGGGACCAGACATGTTGTGTCTTGGAAATGCGGCATGCGGTGTGGAGTGATTCCCTTCGAGCGATAGGGGAATCAATTCGGTGAGATGGTATTGCACGAATGTGTGTCCAAATCGGTCGCCGCCGCCGCCGCCGATATCGATCGAGCAACGAAAGCCCAAAACTGAGGTCACATTCGATGCATGATGTTGACCTCTTCTCCTTGTTTCTCGTTCGATCTTCCCGTGTCTTCCGGGCTCAATTTCTCCTCGCGATGATAGATGCACTTTTTACCGCCGTGGTGGCCTTCGACCCCCTGTGAACCCTTGCCGACACTGCTGACCAGCGCATGCTTCTCCTGCACCCGAGAGCGAGAGAGAGAGCGAACCAAGTACGTTCGAGTTTTCGGCCATCTGGGATCCCCTATCGACGTGGCTCCACGTGTCTGTCTGTACGTAGTTGTATTCCTTCCCAGCAGTGGTGCATTCTATGTCTGGTCTTTTTTTTCTATGCCGCCTGCGGGTTCCGTTCCGCTGAAGGTTCGTTAGCGTCCGACTAACAACCAAAACCAAGTCCCAGCACAACCTACCGGAACGGATGGTTTTCTTTTCTTGTGCCGTGGACAAACCCGACATCCCGACATACACGCGAGCTCGGCAAACGACGACCACCGGTCGTGAGATGAATTTTGTGGCGCTGGAAAGCGGCTATAAGGAAATGAAATTTTGAAAAGCATCATCTTAGCGGAAGGGATCCGTCGGGTGCTGCCGACCGGGCAGCCTTTGGCGCTGTGCTGCTACTGCTTCTTGGACGGAACAGAAAGTGGTGTCGCCTACTTTCCAGAACTTTGGTGCCGCATGGTGTTGTCATTCTTCTTGCCCGAAATGTGCTTGGCAGCTAGGAAATGTTTCACACCGGGGATGCGACGTTATCGTAAGTGTATCTAACGTCGGTAGCACTCGCTAGATAGATCCGGCGAGAATGCACTTAGCCCGGGGGAAGCGGTGAATTAGATCCATTGCGCTTTCTTTGGGGTTCTGGAGGAGACGATTCGACGGCTTTTGTTTTCTTAAAGTTCTGCACATCTGTATTCCGGTCCCATGGGATCATGGATTTTTGGTGTTACTTAGATATTGGATTCTAAGATATTGGTTACAATATATGTGTAAAAAGGCTCATAGAGTTACAGAACAGATTCAACATATCTTGTGCTACGTGATAAGGATGTCAAATATCCTTTCTCTCTTTTCATTTCATATCATTCAAAGCAAAGGCACATTAATGTCGACTCGTTTTTAGGGATGTCCGGGAGCTCCTTGGAGACTTGGTTCAATTTTTGTAGCTGTTTAGCAAAGGAGTTAAATGTTGTATAAATCAATTAGATCTTTGGAATAATACTGGCTGCTGTTATTGTGCTATCAACGGCATACAATTTATCAACAATAGCTGCCGGTACCGAAACCACCAGAAGTATCTAGGGGAATCATCTAGGGGAAGGTATCTAATCAGCTGCTGTATCGATAGCTTCAATCACAACGTTACCGTTACCAATATAAACACTAATTTAAATATCGAGTGAAATTTACCATCAAACCATGCGTAATTACTCCACTTCTTGAATGCTTCACCGGTGGTATCAGAATCTTTAAAAGGATGGGTGAATCAAAAGAACGTAGCGATACTCTTCCTCTGCTCGGTTCTATTGTTCGGCTACGACGTTTGGAACAGAAATTTAAATTTCTTGCCAGCGCCGTATCTCCTTGCGTTCGACGCTGTATTTTCTAATTAACCAAAACGGCTAATTAAAACCACCTCCGCTATTTTTAATTTCAGGCTCCTTAGAAAAGTGCGCGTTCGAGGTGTGCCGCTGCTTTGCGAGCGGTCCTTTTGTGCAATACCGCTGTTTTCTTGTTCTGCCATCGGGTTTGCTTCATGCGTTCGCTTCCCTTCGGTTCATTATCTTTGCACCCGCTGCACTGCAAAAACCCGCGGATATTCATTCAAATGAATTCTTTCAAAGCGAGTGAAAGAATGAGGGCGCAAGCAAAATATCCGAAGAAAATAATGGCGTTTCCCGGTGTCGAGAAATGCAAAATACGACTTTATACGATGGCCGTAGAAGATGTAGCGTTACGGAATGCAATTCTACTCCGGTGCTGCTGATTTACGAGAGTTATACCGAATTGCCGCTGATTCTACTTTGTGAAACCCCGGTGTTATTGTTCTCTTCGATTCTGTAAAGGTCTTTTTTGTACTATTTGCGAAAATAGGTTTCTATTCTATGTCACCGTACCAAATTCCAAGAAAACAACTCATTTAACACTTTAAGAGAAGATTTAAACTTAAATTATTTATATGTGCTCCGCATGTCCTTAAAACAAACCCAAATGTGTCAAATGTTAGCGTAACTAAGGTGTCTCGTGTCACCTACCACTTCCAGAGTCTAACACACCTGAATATTTTATTTGTTTCTTTGATTATCTACCGATCCGCATCTGTGTAGTACGAGTAGGTGACTCCCGGTGGTCAACAAGTGTGTCACTATTCAAGGTACCAGAACAAACTTTCGGGCCAACGTCAGGTCTTCTTGTTGACATTCATTTTCGTTTGTTGTACAAACAGGTTATCATACGCTACGCAAGGCATCTCTACCATCTAAACCCTTCTCTTCTTGCCCATTGCTTTGAAGCTGGACAAGATCTATCCGTTCGTTCGATCTCGCTTGGGACAGTGTGAGAGACGCAGTCGATGGATTCCTATCGTGAAGATTAGTTTTATTTTCGGCTCCTCGGTTTACGGCACGTTTTCTTTAGCACATTACCTCAGCCGAACGCGAGAACGTGGGGTCTATGTTTTCGTCCGTTCGAAACGAGTTTCGTCATCCGTCAGCGGTGCTAATGAACCAAGAATTAGCTTCATCTAATCCGACGTTGTAAAACTGAACTTTGTTTCAAAATTGTTCTGTAAACTATCTTTCTTAAATACCTTTCGGAAACATAGAACAATAAGCTACGCCATATTTTTGATGATTGATGTACAAGAAATTTGCTATAATTATGTTGTTAAGCTTGGTGTAGAAATGTTAAGCTATTATATTCAGCAGATCTTGGCTCCCGTTCTTGTTCAATTACACTGTCAGCTAATGGTCGTTGGCTTGCTGGAAGATCCCGTGGTTAAAAACATGCGAAGTAATCAAACTTCTCTAGTTCAAATGCTCCTCACTTAAGTTCGAAATATGATTGAAAATAGGACTAGTGTTGAAAAATGAGATATTCAAATTAGTTTAACATTCACTGCGTGAATCGTCCCAGTACATTTCTGAAGCATAGTCAATACATAGAACCTTTTACATTCAATACTAAATTTGAAATTCCAGTAGCACATTCGCAAATCATCAAATTCATCATCCCACCCTGTGTTTCGCACAGTCCCTCTGTTAGCGCAACGCTTTATTAAATCTCTATTTACGGCTACAATAAGTTCATTCGTTACGCTTCATCCCGCTGCTTCTTCCCCTTTCACACGTCAGCATCGGCAAATTTATTGGTAAGAAAAGTTACGCGAGAACCCGGTTCCTCGGTGGTGGCCGGCTTGCCCATGACAAATGTGGGGCGGGTCGATAAATTGTAGCTGCTGGGATTCGCAGCGCCATCCTGTATCATTTCGGGATATGTATCCCAACTTTAAGGAGCATCGCGCCAGAAGGACAGTACGCGGCAGTGCCCTTTAATTTGCCCCTAACCTCGGCGCATAAATCTTTCAACCTGCGTGCCCTGCCTGGCCTGGTCAGCAGAGCAGTACCCAGGGAACCCAGGGCGACCGGGTAGAGTGATGATGAAAATAAAGTATCATCAACCTGTCCCAATGTTCGGCCGTGTAAGCGTGCGATTCTTGCGACCGGGAGGGGAGTGGGTTCGTCGTCTTCGATGGGTTTTGAATGTTTTATGTCATCCCGAAGGCACGGGCCCGGTCCTGTATTTGTTTCTGTTTATTGGCCCCAAACAAGGTTGTTGTTGTTGCTCTTCGAGTAGCGAACGTGGGGTTGCTCGGGTTGTGTATGTTTTTCTTGGCTTCTCGACCTTGCCACGCAGAGGAGAAAACGAACGGAAGAGCAACGGAATCCTTGATATTAAACAGCAATGAAGTGGCTCCGAAACAATGGCCAGCACGAAGGAGGAAAAATGGGTTTTGTTGTGTGTGTGCATCTCCATAATTTATGACGGTCCTTTCTCCTCCGCTCAACAACGGACGGAAAAACTCGAATTGGACCGAATAAAAGCGACAGGTATTTCTCGGAATCTAGTGAGCATCTAGCTCTGATTAGGGCACGTTACTGTGGCCCTGGGGGATACCGGAAGGTCACAGTCGATGTCCAGTTTCCGAGGCGGCGCTGTGTAATTGGGTGATGTAATGATGGCTCGGATAGATCCTGGCGCATTGATTTATCGGCACGGTTAACGCGGGTGGTCGTCGTACCCATATCGTTTGCCCGTGCGATCGTTACTACCGTTTTGGGGCGTATCGGATTGATCGGTGATTGCAAACGATGAGATTATTACGCCTTTGATACGGGTCCATTAACAGATCGTCTTGCGTTCTTTTTCTCTTCGTCGCGGCGTTCCACTGTATGCCGTGGAGGAATGAGTATTCGTGCTAGGCACTCGTAGTGGTCGGTGAAGACGGTAGCAAGGTAGGACTGATTCGGATTTCCGGTCACGAACAGCCAATTCCCATGCGACAACCTATCCGTTGAGGTGGGGTACCACATAGTCCGGATCATATTTTACCTGATAGATGCAGGACATTGGCGATAAACTTTGCGGGGAGATTGTGTTCGGCATGATATTTTGGATTTTGACGATATTTTTACAATAATATCAATTGCATTAAAGGCTATCGACATGTTGAATAATTTAAAATATTTTTTAGTTTCTTTCCTTGTAGTATTAATATTTTATGAAAATTCAACATATTTCCCCATGCATTCCTCACGCATCAGCCGAATTCATCGTAATTTCAATCGACATAGTTCGAGAGATTCGTTTGTTCTGTGTATTTTTGATAGTGAATCTGCTATCACAAGCAGTAAGAGACCTTCTTCAACATCTTTGATCCGATGGAGTTGATGTGTGCCCGAATTATTTCATGGGATGATCGCATCTGTAAGCACGTTTCAGGTGGCTTAACCGAAAGAGCGTGGTACACAATACACACGGAGCAATTGTCCGTCCAATCCACCGGCGAGAACTGTGAAGTGTGTTGACCTGAAAAGCGGTATCGTTGATGCTTATGGCCTCATTGCATGCTTCGAATGTGCCCATGCCTCCAATTTCCACCTGCAAAGAGAAGGATTTAATTGATTATTGGCAACTGAACGCTCTAGTTCTAATTCTAGACCTTTTGGAGCAGTGCTATAGATACCAATTTCAAATTATTTTACTTACGACATGCGCTTTATAATCATGCTCCTTCGTTCTAAGATGTTGGTAGCGCTGTTCACATTCGTTGAACTCGCGTTCTATCGTCTGCAGATTGGTTGATGTTTGTGGGCAACATACCACGGAGCCTGTTTTACAGAAAATAATCTGTTTCTGCGTCCGGATCCGTTCGTGAATACTGGAACACTGTGCTTGCGGAACACACAGCCCCGCTGTACCATCTGCATACCGGCATTTATCCCCAGCAAACAGGTCAGAATCAATGTACAAAACCGTGTTCAACGGTTGAGGAAGCAGGACCGACTCCAGCCACGCTTTGTGGGCACTAAGGCGCACGCCAACTGCCGGCTCTCCGTAGCCACAATCGCGACCAAACAAATTGATTCCATCGATAAAAACTTTGCCGTACTTTCTTTCAATAGGTCCACCCAGTTTCAGCTCACAACTTTCCGGTACTATAAATGGCTGATTTTCGAAACAGAGGTGCTCTTCTT
This sequence comes from Anopheles cracens, assembly GCA_002091845.1. Taxonomy (NCBI): domain Eukaryota; kingdom Metazoa; phylum Arthropoda; class Insecta; order Diptera; family Culicidae; genus Anopheles; species Anopheles cracens. The sequence continues at coordinate 119,695 of KZ072645.1, read as the reverse complement.
TTAATCCCTCACGCAGTGCGGAGATATACCGTTGAGCTAGATGGCATTGTTCCGAAGTTCGTTCGTTGCCTCGAGTCATTATTGTGATGTGATGTGGTACTGGGAAAGGAAGATTTCTAGCAAAATTATCATTCCACTGCGTATATTGGCGTCGTATCTTACCAGTCGTATGTTCCTCGGGAATCAATCGCTTCCCTGTCAGCAAAACGTTCATTCCCGGATTGTGGTTTCCATACCACACACAGTAAGGTTCAATGTATGCGTAGGATTCGAGCTTCACCACGGCGATATTGTTGTAGTACGGATCGGTGGAGGGTTTATATCCGGGATGTACGATGATGTCGACGATGTCTATCGCACGGGAATTGTTCAATACAACTTGTGTCGGGTTTGTCCTGGAATTGTCATTTTTATGATTAGTATCGAAATGGTCGATTGGTGAGTAAACTACTAACCGTCTATCCATCACGCATTGCGCCAGAGTTACCACGATATTTGGTTCTATCAGTGTTCCAAAGCAATCTGGACGCATGAGGCTAGTATCCTTCCATCGGAAGTCTACTATATAGTCACTCATTCTTAGCGACACGTATAGAATGCTCAGATCTATATACTCTATTCCATTTATAACCTTTCCAATATCCTCCTTGTACTCACGCAAATAGTAGTATCGATCGGTACAAACTAGTGGTTCAAATTTGAATCTTGTTGCCAGTTCTCCATGCTGTTGCAGTGTTTCTACGATCCAGTCTACGAACTTGGACACTTTAACGTAAACACTCGGCACGGAAAGCCCACATGCCTTACCGAATGATGTCACTCCGACCAAAAATGGAATCATTTTTTTATCCTTAAACAGCTTTACGTGCAGCGGTCCTCCGGAGTCTCCCTGTTAATATGGGATTTATATGCACATTGTTGAATACCTAAATTTAGTACGACTTACCGGACATGTGTCCATTTCTTTGTCCACGGCACACATCTGATCGTCTTGCAGCCCTTGCTTGAGTCCTTGCTCACCAGCAACATGATAACGGGAGCATTCGGCGTTGCTTACTGGGCTTACTTCGACTTTCATGAGAGTTTCCGTATGTTTCTCGCCTAATTGAATAAAGATGTTAGAATGACGAACAGGGGTTCCAAGACGAACTGTAAAGAAATTGTGAAGATCCTACCAATTCCAGTTGCACCCCAACCTGCCGCCAACAGCTTCGGAAAGCGTATCTCGTCGTCTACCCAAAGACATGTTGGGGCAACTGTTTCATGGACGCTTTAGTACGTCGAACAGAGGTGAAATAAAGTTATTTCTATCTCAACCGTACGCGGTTAAACCACGCACTTACCTTACGTTCCTCTCGAGTTTCATTAGCGCAATATCGTAATATTTTCTTCCAAACCGATGCTTTGGATGTCGTACGATATCTACGATTTTCAGCTCCTGAGCAAACTCGTCATCTTCGTCGCTATAGATGTTAATATCGCCCATTCTAGCGACGTCTGGATTTACATCGCTAATTCAGAATAGTAACAATGCGTGTGTGTAATTTAGTGTTGGTTAGTGTGTCACATGCACACATTGTTGATATTTCACTTACTTATCGTCAGCGGTACAGTGAGCTGCGGTTAGGATGAAATTCTCCCAAACCAGCGATCCTCCACATCCCCATACCACATTGCCATTAGGCTGTGTCCAGCCAATGGCGGCTATATGAGCAAATTCGCGTAGATACGCTGGTTGAGATGCTACTGGAGCTGCAAAACCCGCAGTTTGTTCCTTGAAAAACCTTACATCACAATCTGAAATGACGGCAAGGTTACTTTAACCAATAAATAATGTGCTTGTACTGTGCACTTCAACTACTAAAACGATCTACTCACCCTCTATGGACGATCTTTCGTATGGGAGCAAATCATTGACAACACCTGCAAAAGCATAATATAGTTACCTTCACTTGATTGATAAAAAAGAGCATCGTACTTACATTGAACAATTTTAAAAGTAAAAACTAAAACTAGAAACTTGCTGGTGGTCATCTTTGAACAAAAAAATCTCATATATTTCTGTACATATGGAACGGTTGACTCTAAATATAGATTATTATATTGCACATATGAACAAAAACGGGTTCGCCACGAAACAGCTTTTCTGTGGATAAACATAAGAAACCGTAAAGATAGGATCATCGAATTCTGTAGGATACATAAATAACATTCCTAATGGACTTAAAATACATGCAACACTTTTGTGACACTGATGATGGTAGGGAATACAACCGAGACTTTTTTAACAGAAGCATGAAAAGGGAAACGTATCCGTATTCGAGGACGCCAACCAGAATTAACACATTGGCTTCTTTTCGCGTTTCTCACATCATTAATATACATAAACCTGAAGCGGCAACTTCGTATGGAATGAGCGTAGTGCATCCATCACCAAAGAGTGTGTTGAAGATTCAACGAAGACAGACTAACCAGCAGTACACTACACTTTTGAACCATATTACGTACCACAACGAACAGAAACAAATGCACACTGAAATTAAAAACTTTGCGCAGGAACGCGCGAACAGCTTGTCTTTACACTCCAACACGTGGGGTAAAACTGCGATGCAAAAGCTCGCCTCTACCTAGCTCACGGTAGTTCGTGTGGGATGATCGATAGCTAGAGGCTGGATTCGTGTCGTGGCGATCGGTAAAATCTCAAATGACATTCTCTCTCAAAACTTCATTCAAGGACGCCACACCATTACCACGTTGGTTTCTTTTCGTGCTTCTCACAGACTTTCGGCACCGTGTCGGGCTACCTTCCGGCTTCGCAGTTGAAGACAACAAAACGGAGCCCAATTCGATCGGCCCTGTGCTGTCCCGCTCGTGAGATGAAGCTCTCGCGTAGGTATAGCGATCTCGCTTCCTATTTCCTGTTTTGTTTTCCTTCTTTTTCGCTCAACGTAAGTAAAGTGAAAACCATCCTCAAAGAACCGAAATAGTTCGAATCTGACATTCGGAACTGTTCCAACGTAGCTAGGTTATAGAGACGTTTTTAATATACCAACACTCTAGACAACTGTGGCCAATGATCAATGAAACGCATAACCTTAGTCAACCCCATTCAAGTTCTTACACGTAATGATCTAAACTGCAAAGCATGCATAATGTCGCACCCGCTAAATACTTACGTCGAAACGTCGAAAAAGTTATTGACTCCTCACAGATACTTCAGGAGCATCAGGGTATTGCCTTCTACCGGCCGACCTTATGCTTATCGAATCAATTAGTGTAAATATGTACAAGAGCCCTGGACGACTTCTGGGGGGAACGTCGGTGACAGCTGCTCCACTTAGCGAAAAGCGGCTTTACTGTAGGGCGTCCACCCTATCCGCGCGTGATGAGTCATCCTATCGCACGGGTGCTTCTCCGGCAAACGGGAAGTGCACAATTTCCGCGAATTACTACACCCGCTTGTCCGGGTTTTATTATGTTTCAAGCATTCCAACGCTGCACTGCGGATGTATGAGCACGCAGCTGTGCAGTCGCTATCGCTTCGGAACCAGGCGCCCGTTTGGACTATCCTCTGTCTGTCTGGCAGCACAAGAATCGAACATTCATGGGTGAAGAATTGCGGCACAATTGCGCTGGGAGGGTTGAAAATTCTCCCAGGTGAGATGTTTCGCTTGTGAGTCACACCTTTGCTTTGATTCTGGGAGCTAAGGGCGGAAGAAGAGTATAAGCGCTGTGTTTGCTTGTTATTCGCATTACTGATAAATAAACTGGTGAATAAATAGATGCAATCTATGTTTATTCTAAATTATGGCACGAATGATTGATAAGCAATATTGAATTTGTTGGGTTGTGTACCTATATAACCTATAAAACCTCTGTGGCTGAATAAGCGCTTAATCGGATTTTATTTGTATAAAGACTACTAAACTTAATGAAACACCTTTTTCTGTTGCAAATAAATGTATCAGAATCTTTGTTTTGAAGCAATCTTTCCGAACCGTCCATCTCACGATACATCAAGCAGTGATTTATTATCCTGTCAGTAGGTGGCTCGTAAATATCTGCCAATTTCAAGCAAAAAAAAAGAAGAAAACTTGATGTTTAACCAAACTGACAATTATGAGTTCATGGTCCATCCTTCCTTTATTACCTCATTATACGGCATGCTCTTGCCTGGCGTAAGAGATCAATTTTTTGGTCCGTCGTCAGTTCGGGGTGAATATATATCATTTCGCGTCGTTTGCGCCCCGCGGGCTACGCTCTTTGACGACATGCACACGCGGAATGTTAAGCATCTTCCCTAACCCACCGTGACTTTACGATTTCGGACTGTTCAACTGTGTGTGAATCCCGTAGGCTGTGTCCTCCCTTGGAATGGTTCAGTTTTATATGTTTGCGAGTTGAACTCGGATGGAAGTCGCGCTCCACCCGTCTTGTGGTGGCTTAGAGCGGACGCTGAACAGAAAGACACGAAACCAAAACGTTGTTTTTTCCGTACCGATCGTAAATCAGCTACTTATATTTAATCACTCTCGCCATCGTCCCGACGACCATGCGGACAGCGAAAATCCATAAGCGTAAATTATCGGTTCGCTTTATGCGTTTCGCGTCGTGATTCCTGGCGGCACCCCCGGGTCGTTAGCCTCCCGAAGAAAGTGACAGCCACGGGAAGGTTTCACCTATTTTTTTCCCCCAAAATCCAAGTGCTAAATCGCGAGTGCGAGAGTGTGTGTTGGGAAGAGGAGGTGGGCCACGTTAGGGCCAGAAGCGTGAAAATGGGCCAGGTTGACGATGCAGCAGCCTTTTGCGGATGATGAATGTTCACGGAAAATGGATAATCGGTTGGCCGTATTTTCCGATACGGCTCGTCGCGATTTACCGTCGCGCAACGGAAATAGAATTAGCTGGAACCTTAGCTCACTCGATGGATCGAACGCGTATCGAACCCAAGGGGCCAAGTTTATGCACTTTTGTGTACAACTGACAGGTCACACGTTTTCGCCATTGTGGCTTGCGTTACTTTCGGTAGATTTTTTGGACGCAAACATTCGATACTTCGGATTGACCCGTAATTAATTATTCATAATCGATCCAGGTCGTCCGGAAGCGGTACAATGAAACGTTTCCCTGTTCAATTAGCGATCGTGGTTACTGCAATGCGTGATTCCGGGGGAAATGCTATCGAGGAAGTTGTGATTTGCAGTATTTTAATTATTTGAATGAATAACAATAACGTTTGACATCAGTAAACATCAGTTAAATCTTGTGCTGAGCATCTGAGAGAATAGTGATACTTCTTGCAATAAAAAAGAATGTCTTTAAGTTTTAAACACATACCGTACATTGTCTTTAGTGTTTATCTCTTCAATTTTTTATTGACTTCATTATTTTTTTTTATTTTAAAACAATATATTGGTAATAGTGATAACGAATGAGAACAACCACAATGAACCTATGTATTCAAATACGATTGAAAGCGAACTTGAAAATATAACTCGAAGCTGGTGCAATCTGAAATATTTACACTAACAATTTGGGTTTCTCAAACAATCTTCCGTCTCGCCTTCTGACTTTACTGATGACTGAAAAATTGATTTCAAATAAAACCCAAACCCCTTTTCAACAACACTCGGCCAGTCACTCAGTGTCAATATTTTACCGCTTCATTTCGAATTCATGGAACACTTTACGCTTCCGTTTCCAAATGGATTGGCGCATTTGCCTTGTGCAAACATTTCGCTACAAATGGCAAGTAGGGCTCAAAAGAATGTCTTTAAGTTTTAAACACATACCGTACATTGTCTTTAGTGTTTATCTCTTCAATTTTTTATTGACTTCATTAAAAACTTTTGCGATTTCCCAGGGCGATAAATAATTGATCACATTCCAGCATTGCCAGACACGGTGTTCCCTTTCATCCCTATTTCGATCTATCGTTTCTGAAGCAGAATTCTAGCTGTGAAATTGTCGTTCGTCGGTGTTCGGCAACCGGCAAGATGCGCCGTTTCACTGACCCAAAGTGTCGGTTATTTCGTAAAGAATTTAAGAATTTTGCGCTCTTGTGCAGCATAGTTTGCCTGAAGGAAAACATTTCCTTCCTGCCGTCAGCTACCACTACTGTTTCAAAGGGTGAGACGGACGAAGTTTTGAAATCTTCGTTCTAGCTTACACTATATGGAAGAATGGATGATGAACGAATGAAATGGGAGAGGTTATTGGTTAATCTATGGTTTTACTATGTGAAAACAGCTGTAAAAATCAGTGTAACACACTTTCTGACAATTATTACAGTAAAAGCTATTAGTTTGGTCAGCTTTCATTATCACATTTCTGTTATCCATTTCAAGACAAGTTCGGTCTCATAAAAGCCGTGGATAACCCTACAAGGTCGAAATTTTAATGCTGTGATTAGAGATATGACTGATAAATGAGATGAGCTGCAAATAAAGCTACCGAAAGAGGTCGCCCTGATTAAAAGTCACAATAGTACTGTTCAATTCCGAGAGAGGGCGCTCCTTACTAACAGTAAGTAAATGGTACAAAATGAGAGTGACGTTGCCTATTGCCTATTTTTACGTAAAATATATACACATACACGGCGTTTTTTTTATTTTAAAAAATAATTTAAACACATACCGTACATTGTCTTTAGTGTTTATCTCTTCAATTTTTTATTGACTTCATTAAAAACTTTTGCGATTTCCCAGGGCGATAAATAATTGATCACATTCCAGCATTGCCAGACACGGTGTTCCCTTTCATCCCTATTTCGATCTATCGTTTCTGAAGCAGAATTCTAGCTGTGAAATTGTCGTTCGTCGGTGTTCGGCAACCGGCAAGATGCGCCGTTTCACTGACCCAAAGTGTCGGTTATTTCGTAAAGAATTTAAGAATTTTGCGCTCTTGTGCAGCATAGTTTGCCTGAAGGAAAACATTTCCTTCCTGCCGTCAGCTACCACTATTGTTTCAAAGGGTGAGACGGACGAAGTTTTGAAATCTTCGTTCTAGCTTACACTATATGGAAGAATGGATGATGAACGAATGAAATGGGAGAGGTTATTGGTTAATCTATGGTTTTACTATGTGAAAACAGCTGTAAAAATCAGTGTAACACACTTTCTGACAATTATTACAGTAAAAGCTATTAGTTTGGTCAGCTTTCATTATCACATTTCTGTTATCCATTTCAAGACAAGTTCGGTCTCATAAAAGCCGTGGATAACCCTACAAGGTCGAAATTTTAATGCTGTGATTAGAGATATGACTGATAAATGAGATGAGCTGCAAATAAAGCTACCGAAAGAGGTCGCCCTGATTAAAAGTCACAATAGTACTGTTCAATTCCGAGAGAGGGCGCTCCTTACTAACAGTAAGTAAATGGTACAAAATGAGAGTGACGTTGCCTATTGCCTATTTTTACGTAAAATATATACACATACACGGCGTTTTTTTTTTATTTTAAAACAATATATTGGTAATAGTGATAACGAATGAGAACAACCACAATGAACCTATGTATTCAAATACGATTGAAAGCGAACTTGAAAATATAACTCGAAGCTGGTGCAATCTGAAATATTTACACTAACAATTTGGGTTTCTCAAACAATCTTCCGTCTCGCCTTCTGACTTTACTGATGACTGAAAAATTGATTTCAAATAAAACCCAAACCCCTTTTCAACAACACTCGGCCAGTCACTCAGTGTCAATATTTTACCGCTTCATTTCGAATTCATGGAACACTTTACGCTTCCGTTTCCAAATGGATTGGCGCATTTGCCTTGTGCAAACATTTCGCTACAAATGGCAAGTAGGGCTACCAAGGAACCAAGGAACGGGGGAAATCAACTTTCCCGCTGCGCATTAAAAGCGCGGAGGATGAATAAGTTTCCACAAATTACCAACATTAGGCAGTGTGAACGGTCGAACCAGGAGACGGAGTTTGTCTCTCGTGGGACACGACTTCGACGTTGTCAGTGCCGGTATTTGTCACGATAGTTTGTGTAGTGGTTGATAATTTGCCAACACGAGGAAGGTTGACGAAGTTTTGCTTTGTGTTACCGTCACTCCTCCGGTAGGATAATAATACGCTACTATTGTAATTTTTGTTGTGTATTTTGTTTAGGGTGCTTAAGGCGATTGCTTTCGGTGTCCGAAAAGTTGCTGATGAAAGTTTCTCATGCTGGGTGCGAGCTTTCGCAACGCAAAACTTACTCCGCAAAGAGAGTTAAAGGATTAAAGCGACCACTGCACCTGCTCGGTGAGCCGGGTGTTGGCACTTAGAACCCTTTTTTCTGCCTACCTTCCATGGGTGGCCATTAAAACAATAATCACGTCGCAGCAGATATAATATTTTTTCTTCTCCGGAGAAACCTCAAATGGCCAATAAAAACGGTCCTTCCGAAAAAAAGATCGGACATTCGGGAGAACGGCCATCAACGTCCTGCGTGAAAGGTAATTGGAGGGAAGCAAGTGGACAAACACAAAAGTGCACGTGCCTAATTTCCGCTCGCAGCACCAGGACAGCACCGGGCTTAGGTTGTTGTTAATGGCGATGTTTTCCCACAACTGGCTGCTGCCGTATAATTTCTGCCGTGCGTACAACGACCCTCGACGAAAGCGCATAGTGTGCGGGAAAACACAATTCGCGGACAAATGGCACAACAACCGCAAAGTGGCCATAAAGCGGAGCATAGCGAGTGGGGAGGAAAAAAGCTTCCCTGTCCACACCGTGTACGTTCCCGACTTTCCCGACTCGCACTAAAGTTGTTTGCCGCACTCGGGTCGGAACCGTTTTTGTTGTGCCTGCACATGCTGCACGAATGTCGCACAGGAATGTCGTGAAAGCTTCAAGCACCCTTGCCAAGGATTCGTTGTACACAACATGCTGTTTTCGTGCGTTTCGAATGGAGAAACTTCCTGCAAACTCACGCCACCGACGCTCACTGACTTATGTCACGCCAGAAAGGATAACCCGGCGGTCCAGTGAACCGGCTAACTGACCAGCGTACACCCTTCCCGGCAACATTTCGAATGCGAACCTGCGCGAGCCGTGTGCTGTGATGAATTATTAATTAACACCGAAATGGCCCCTGCCGCGCGTTAATGGAGGATTTTATTTCACAGCCGTCCGGCAATGGTACTGCCTTGTTTTTGCTTGTATTTTTTTTGGGACTTTCGGGTTGTTCCGCATGCTTTAAACTTTTACGCTTTCCATTTTCGATAAGGGTTTTCCCGTTGCGTTGATGGGGCCCAGCGCAATTGACCTGGTTTAACTTTTTTTCGCTTCTTTCCATTCTAACCGTTTGCGCGCTGCATAATGATTGCATTTGGGAGTTGCCAAATTGCTGAATTATGGTTGTAGGCTTTTAAAAGGACGTTTGAACAGAGAACATGAGCAACTTGTAGGGGTAAATTATGAGTTTGATCGTTTTGAACGCAGATGCTTTCCACTAGAATGGGATTGAGACGAGATTAAGTAGTATGCTCTCAGCGGAGTTGAGATATTTGAGGTTGTTTAAGTTGTCGTCAATGTGAAGTGATGATAGCGGTAGTACTTTTGTTGAAAAACGTACCTGAAAAAAGGATAAATTCATAGGGGAAATTAGTAGTGATACGTTTAATTGTTTAAATGGCAGAACTAGACCCATAGCCGTTGTCAAGAGCCAAGAAGATTGAAAATGAAATACCTTAGACGATACTAATCTTGCTATGTTATTCGCAAAGTTGTGCAAGGTTGAAGTCCGATATCCTCAGGACTAAGCTAACTAGCTAACATCAACATGCGTCCTAAAGAAACCGTTTACAAAGCAGAATGTTTCCGAGATTTATGTTGCCGAAAAAGGGCCCATAACCTTTGAAAGAATCTAGAAAAGGATCACTTGGCTGACATGTCTAGCGCATCTCTTTGGCGGGTTCCGTCGAAGTATAGGTTTTTTGTTTACTTCTGCGAAAAAAAAAATCTTGAAGATGATCCTTTTCCTTTTTGGCCGCCTGGGGGATAAAGCAAATCATAAACTATCGTTTTTTTTTTGTTTTAGAGCTCTCTTGGACAATTTATGAGTTTGTATCGACACATCGTCACATCGTCGTCGAAATCTGACACCCCAAAGCGACCCCGAAGAGGCTACCCCCTCGAAGAGCACCACTTGACCATCGAAGGACGAAGAAAAGTGATGTTCTCGGCAAGAAGTCGTACACCGGCGAACTTGTTGAACCCTATCCAAGGACAAGTGGAGGAGGGCGTGGTTCGAGTGTGCGTGTGTGTTGTTCCATCCATGCATCACTTATGAGGGCACGATATCTGCACGAGAACCTTCGGTTTCAAGTTCGAAACGTGCTGATGGATGAGTTCCAGCGCCACTGGATCGGATTCGATGTGTTTCTGTACCGCGTTTGCGGGTTAGTAAATTTTTCAAGGTCTCGAGCTTTCGTGCCTCTGGAACACGCCCGTCGAGCAATCGAGCAAACGTCCGAAACGGTCAAAGTGCTTGCGGCAGAAGAAATCAAAACTGGAACGCACGTCCAAAACTGAAATCCCATCAAAGAAAAGGATCATCTCCGCCGGACGAGTGTTTTATGATGGAAAATTAGCCCACACGGTAAAACCGCACGGGTAGTGTAGCATGTTCTGCTGGATTTCCTATTCCATTTTAGGCGTTTTTTCTCTTTTTTTTGCTGCGGAACATACTAGCTTGTTTGGCAAGTCGCGTTGCGGATTGTTGTTCTGCGCAGGGAAATTGGAATGGCTTCAAAATATGGACTTCAGCGGAGAGGTCGGAACCGTTTCTGCGGATGATTTATGCAGCGAAACCATCCAAGCAGGCAACGAAACATCAAGCATCATCAGGCACACAACGTTGGCAGTTATTTTGTGGCTTGCTACGGAAGTGTGTCTCTGTGTGTGGTTAGCGAGCGAATCCATGTCGAATCCTTGTGAAGGGAACAGAAAAATTGGCCCGTTGCGCTCTGCTACGAATTACGGCTGCAGGATACCACGGCCGATCCGGTAAGCCGGTAGGAATAGAGTAACATTTGTCTTCGGCACCGAACCCTCTCCGTCATCTCCGCAAAGTGTTGCGGCCCTCAGCGTCAGGCGGTGTTGGTGGACTACGGAGAAGACGAATGGTGCAAAATTTGTCTAGGTAAGGTGTTTCCCGTTTTGTTTTATTTAACTTTTTTGCCTCCTCTGCCTAGAGTTAGGAGCTTACTCTTAATCCCCTGTGGCTCGTTGACCATGCATCGTTTGGGAGCAGGCTGCTTGGATTGCTGGAGCACCACTAACCCGTGAACCAACCTTGGCAGAGTCGCAGAACGACAGATGTGTGGGACATTCCAGTCGATAAGGCACGTCCGCTCGTTTGCTCCTCGTGTTCGGCAGGCTTTTGCGCGTTCAGCACCGGGGCGGAACTGCAAGGTTGCCCCAATTTGGGTCATTGGGTTGATTTGTAACTAAACATTATGAATACTTCGTGTCCGTGCTGTGCGGGAGAGGATTCCTTTTTTTGTCCGGGAAAGGTGAAAACTCGTCAGGCAAATGGAGCCTCATTCGCCATTTCCTACACACAGTGCCGTCGATTAACACTCTCCGTCCACAGAATGGACCGCACTAGCTAGGAGCGCTTGGAATCCAAACTTTATCACCGTAGGAAACACAAAAACGATGTTCGTTGTGCCTCATTTAGTCAATATCGCTTCATTCCAACCGTCTCTCTCTCTGCCTTAAAAAAAAACATTTCGATTTCCGTTGTTATGGTAACGCGCACAGCAGCGAACCTAACGATGGTGCGTTTCGGGTGTTCAATCTTTCGATGTCATTTCGATTTCCGTTGTTATGGTAACGCGCACAGCAGCGAACCTAACGATGGTGCGTTTCGGGTGTTCAATCTTTCGATGCCATCGTCCGCACGTAGAGAGCCCACTTTCTGGGTTTACTTTAACTAAAGTACGCACAGACACACACAAGAAAAAACACAAAAAAATCGCTTAACAGTTGTTGGTGGTCACAGCCGTTCTCAAGTAGTGCCTCATAAAAATCTCATCGAACGCGCTCTCCTGCGACCCCCTTACATCCGGACCCCGGACGGTCAGGAAAAAAGGGCCAACGGCGTCGGTCGTCGTAAACATAAAAATAAAGTGTTTCCAGGTTGTTGATGGTTCAGAACCCATTCTGGGAAAGGAACAGCGAGGCGCTTCGAACGTTCGACTGCTAGCGGAGCGATTTCGATACCAAGCAAGGTTTGCCGGAGCAGTGTACAAGGAAGTGTGAGGTTAGAAGTTTTGGATTTTACATAGGGATGCACTCGCGATTGCATATTGATGCAGTACGTCTTTGGAAAGACAAGCATTCGTTCGTATAATTTGTCTCCGATAGATGGCGCTGGTTGCTATGAAAGGTTTTTTAAAGATCTCTTACGTTTATTATCTTTCAACACCTTCGCCGAGCTGAGACATAGATGAACCTAAACAAATACTTCGATCCAGGAGGTTTTGAGTAGGACCGACAAAGATTGTTGTTTTTCTGTGCAATACAGAACTTTGGAATTTTGCTCAAAACCTAGAATATGAAATGTCAGGCAATGGTTTGAATGGCTTTTTCGGATAGTTTTAGTTCAAACTCTTATCGTAGTGACAAATAAAATTTTGATACTTTTCGCTTATCCTCGACATCTCCAATTTGATTTTGTTGAAAACCGTGTTAATTTCACTCTCAAGCCTATAATTCCGATTAATCTCTACTTTAGTGTGTATCCAGTTGGCATGTCTTGTTTATCTCTGAATACATCGTATCTCCAGACGGCAGTGAATGGAGCTGAGGAATTTAATTGTATAATTGAACGCCATTGTTAAAATGATCCATGATTGATGAGCGTGCATTCATCTCCACTAGATGGCGCCAGCGTTCATCTGGTCACAGTAATCGCACTGGCTGGCGATATTGGCCGAGAAAGTCATCTCACTTGCTTGCTTACTTGCTGCTGTTACGCCGCGATAAATATTCATCAAACCATTGAGCTGCATTCTTCGACCGGATTCGCAAGCCCCGCTAGTACTAGCTTGCCTGTGCGATGAATAATGGCGTGCCCGTTTCGCTCAACCTGAAGGCCTGAAAATCCTTGAGAATTTCTAAGCAGGCTTATTTTGCTGTCCATCTTTCCCTCCGGGGACGGCTCGGTTGCTTTGGAGCACGGTGGGGGAAAGTGATTTTGCGTTTTAGCGCGTACATGGGCCGGGATCAGTTTCCTGACAGCTTTAATCGCTAATCACGTCATGGCGTTACTGTCAGTGTGTGTATGGGTGTGTGTTGTGATGGCCGTGAACAAACTCATTTCCATCGAGAAATGCGCAGGATGGCTAAAGGAAATGTAATTTTCCGGAGAATCGTTTTGAAGCTGATCGGTTCCCTGCTGCATTATAGATGACGAAAGGAATTCTTGCTCAGTAGTGTTATATCCCACATTGTAGTGTATTGGTTCAGAAGCCGGTATTCTGTCATCCAGTGTTCTGCAATGTTGTACCGTAATGTAATGTTATTGCGGAAAGTGCAATTTGTAATGCATTTCAAATTAAGACCGGAACAGATTGTAATGTTGACAATACGGCAGAACCAACTGCTGACATAAAGCTTTTAGTTTTTAACCGAGTGCCTACAGAACCATCATCTCATTCCCCCAAAGCATGTGAGGAAAATCAACATTTTACAAATCAATATTACATGTCAACAGCTTTATTTCATCAAGCCATATTGTTGCTACAACCACTGCCTCAATATGTTTCAGTAGCATAACTTTCTTATACTTCTGAATACCGTCATGCAAGTGGCCAACGTAATAACAATTATGCTATGTTTTAAGGTGTACTAAACCTTTTTCAGTTAAGTACAATACTTTAGCCAACTAAATTTACCTTTCTATGTCTTGTATCAAAAGCTAACCTATTAATTCTATTACGGAAACGTTGAACACATGCTGATCCATAAATAAATCCATCCCTCCCATTCGTGCAGACAGTTGGACGATCCATTTTAGCATTTATTCTGTAGTGACGAACGCGATCGCAGGTTGCAGTTGGCCCAGTTTGCCTTTGATCGTTCGATCCTCGCGCTCGTTCCGTGCCTTTCTTGGAAGAATCGCATCCCAACTTTAATGTCTGGCCGATTCTTTGTTTTACTGTCCGTCCGTAAATGTATTCCTCCAACGCCCCAAAAATGGTATTGCCGCCTTTTATTGGTTCGGTAGGCCGGACGGGGTGGGAAAATACATTAGCCAGAAGCGGGAAGAAATCATACTAAATGGGGATTCCTCGCCCAATCGGCTACCTATAAAACAATGCTCACGCTTGTGATATGGATGCCCCTACTGCGGTGGACGAAAAACTTGACAGGTGACATGTTTTTGTTTAAATCTCTTGTTTTTTCTGCTTCTGCTGCTGCGTTGATAGTCAGGTTTATTTTTTGCTTTTCGTTGGGTCCATCCAACATCCATTCCCGTCCATGGATGGGATCTGTTCAAAGAACCAATTCGAATAAACAACACCGGGGAAGCGTCGTAGGGGAGATTTATTTCGGCCGGCGTCCCGCTCGAACCGAATTCCACGAGCGCTTGAAATCCCTTGGATGTCTCGTATTTTACGACGTCTTCGCTGTCGTGCTTCGCATCTTCGCCTGATTTGTGGTTCCATTTTTGGTAATACACCACATCCCGTACCGAGAGCCCGATCGCGCCAATGATTCCACCACGTAGGAAACGCCTTTCCTTCTTGCTGTCGACAGGGGTTTTTTGTCTTCTGTCGGCGTTTGGCTGTTTGAAATAGGAGCCAGCGACGATGAGGTTCGTTGCAGGCGGTGTTGGGTCAGTTTTGCATTTCCTACACATGTGAACAGCACATTGCTTGGTACGCCGGGGTTAAAGCGGCACGTTTCTGCACGGAATTTCCCTCTCAACGGGCGGAAATCGAAGAATATGTTTGTGTTCGGTGATAAGATATTGGTAGAGCGTGAAGCTTTACAGGATGTTTAAGATGTAAATCAGGCTGAGCTGAATTTGTTTGGTGTAGGGATGGATTTTTTAAAAAGAATATCCATTGTTTATATAGTTTGTACAGCATATGACAGATTGTATACGCTTTCTCAATGCTAGTGAGTTTATATAATTTGTCTTGTTTTGACATGGAAGCCTCCAATGTTTTTAGTAACTTTAGCCCTATCACAGGCATTATTATTCAATTTTATTCAATTTAAAATTAAATTTTTATGCATTATTATTTAAATTCTTCAATCTCTTAAAGAAACGTAGATTTCTATAGCAGGATAATAATCGTCTTTAAAGATAAACTTTGAAAAAAAAACAGCTTTAAAATTTGAAAACGACATTCATCGCCACTATAGACGTATAGATTCAAGCAGATGCCATTCCCAGGACCTTCGCTTACCTTCGCTCGGCGCTTCATCACCGGCACGCGGCGGCCACAATTGTTGCGCATTCACGCGTCCAGTCACGTGCAGCGATAGTGTTTATGATTCCACTTTTCATTCCCAACTCGCCTCGCTATCCTCCCCAACATCCCTCCCGCCCGACATAAAACCAGCCCTGTGCGCAGGACGTAGATAAATTCAAACGACCCGCATCGTTTCCCCGATTTTTTCACACCCACTTGCGTGGCCTCGCACGGGTTAACCCGACCTGCCTGCCTGTCTGCGCGTCGGTTCCAATAAAATTATATCATCAACCGATCCGAACGGCAGATGCCAAGCAGACCGGCTTCCAGAGTCCTCCGTCCGGGAATTGTTTTTCCCCGGGCGGAATACCAATTTTTCTAAATTAGCCAACCTCCCGGGTTTTGAAACTGGTGGAGTGTGGCGTGTTGCTCCAGCGGGGATCAACCGGGCCGGCACCCGAGTGGCGATGGTGGCGTTTGATTAAGTCCACTGGGTAATCATCACCAGACGCGCGGCAGACTGCTAGAACCCTTCGTAGGCATATGCGAATGAGTGTTTTCGGGGAGGAAAACTGCTGCGCGGCAACTGATGACTTTTCAATTTAAACACGCCCCGCGTGGCGCGTTTTCCACCCGGTCCGTTTTCACAGCACAACCACGCTGGGTGACGCAAAATGGGAGCTCAACTGGGAAACACCAATGAGGAGCTGTTTGCGAGTGAAAATTCGAACACATTCGGAGAGAAATAAAACAGGATCTTCTCGTTCTTCTGGTGCGCGAAGGGAAAATTAAAAACCCTAGCAAACGATGCGCTGCTTGGGACGATTGACACGTGACCGGGGTTCGAAAAAATAGTTAGAAGATCTGCCATGCTCGGTGACCCGCACTGGTGGGAAAGAGAAATTAAATAATAAAAACTAAATGCACCAAGCGGTCGGGGCTGCTACCTAGTGTAGCTAGAATTTTTTCCTGTTCTTCCCAGTGCTGCTTCATTTTTATGATTATGATGGTGTGAAAAATGCTTTCAGTGCCTCCGTTTCTTTAAAGGAGTTTTGAAAAGGGTCTTACAGCATGCTCCCACTCTCAGGGGATCCATAAGAAAAATTCAAAATGGCCAAGATTTTATGGACACATTTTATGGTACAGCTGAAGCAGATGTCTGTAAACGATAGACTTTCAACTATGACCTTGAATAGAACAGAAAAAAAATATGTTGAAGGAATTTTCTATTTCCTTATTTTTTAAGGTTTAATCAAGATCGTTCCATTCTGAATAGTGAATTTATTATGAATGAGTATCCTCTCAAATCCTTGAGCACTGTAATTATTTTCATAAGTATTATAATCAATTAGAAAAAAAAGTTAAACCACATGGTAGCCAAAATAAAGTTATTGATTTGATTATTAACTATTTACTTTAGAAAATTCACGCGAGACAATTAAGCTTGAAACAATAGAATATAATAATTAAATTAGTTGCGTAAATATATTCTCAATTATGCTATATTATTGAAGTCTTTATTATTCCTAAAAACAGCTGCCAGCATGTTGACAGTGATGGTAATAACATCAACATATAAAGATAACATCGAAACATTATGGGTGCGTTGTTTATAATGCGCCCTTTCATTCTTTTGTCCCAATGAAATGGGTTAATGGGGATTCTCATCTCCCGGTGGGATACGGTTGTGGTTTCTTTTTTTATAAGACCTAAATTGCATTTTGCGGGTGACCGCAAAACAGCCCAGAATGAAAAAACCACCATACGAACGGGATGAAAGTAAGATGGCAAATCACCAGAGGCAGGGAGAAATGAAACAAAAATGACTGATGGAACCGGCCAGTGATTGTTTTTAGGGCTTTAACTTGCTAGCCCCAAATATAAAAACTCAGTAAAAAGGAGGAAAAGAGGAAGCGTACCCCCGTTCCGTTTGTCATACGCGAGATAAGAAATCTTGAATTGTGTCCTCCTCGCTTGTGCTTGCTTCGCTGCACAGGCACAGGAAGAAGGACTCGCGGCCCTCTCATATACATGTAAAAACCGACCACAAAAAAAGTTGGGGCGCACAATTTCGGCATTTTTATTTGACCATTTGTGGGCGCAATTTGTTGTTGGTTTGTTTCCTTTTTTTGTCGCGTTCATGTTTCGCTAAACGTTCGTCTTCGCGTGCGACAGGATGGCGGCGTCGTTTGGCAGACCGATCACTTCGGCGATCGGTATCATTTGCGTCGGATGTGGTTTTCGTTCGACAGCGCTATTGTTCTGGAGATTACGTTTGACGTTGAATTAACGATCCGTATCTGTGGATCATTGTTTATTCTTTTTTATACTTTCAACCTGAAAGTCGTTCGTAGGAATTGATGGTTTATATCTTATTCATTTTTATGAAAAATGTGTAATGTATCATTATACTTATGTGTGACGAAGATCTTTGTACAAGTTCATGGACGAACTAATTGAACAACATATTTTATTATTGTCAATGTTTTTCCATCATGCATACACTGCGCCAATTAAGTACTCGTTTAAGTATCACTCAAGATTTTGATTTATAACACCGGGGTAGTTATTTGAAACGATACTTTCAATTAATGCAAGTTACGATCCAACGATAGATGCTGGTCTATGGGAACAAATATACACCAATTCCACAAATTATTTTGAACTGGTGAGAAATATAAATGCTGGTGCTAGTGTCTAAAATGTTTTTAGACTAATCTATACATCGGTCGTAAAGTTTGCAATTGCAAATATGGCTTGCTCTTTTTGCAGTTTATGAAGGGATGGTTTTTCCTCTCTCGTATATAACATTTATACAACTCACTTTAAGATCATTTGGGTAGTATTCTGTGCACAAAATCGAATTCACTGCTGCTCCATCGATGAAAGGATCGATGCTTTTCCTAGCTCACACCCACGTCGCTAGTATTGGTGCCTTCCGTCGGCCTAAATGCCGCTTCCGTGGTCGTGGAATAGCCATTTCGTCCTGGAGGCGAACGATTTGGTGTTGCGCTCGAGAGCAAGCAAGTAACATGCAAAACGGTGCGGCGAACCAGCGCTCGAAGCGAAAGAGAATTGAATTAATTATTGAATTAATTAATTTAATTAAAAACAATTGCGAAACACCGCGTAGTTGCGAGCAGCACCCGGGCAAGCTACCGGAAGAGTGAAGCCTTTTCTTTTGTAATGTTTCTTTCTCTGTTATTGCCGCTCTCGTTACACTTAAAGGCTTGAAGTTATTCGTTCTGTTCAAGAATTTAGGCGTGTGCCGTATCGTAACATTAGGCGACTTTGAAAACGCGACTATCTGCTTCGCATATTTCACCTTCCCCGGCACTATTTCTCACTGTTTTTCTTATTTTTTCTAATTTCAGGTAATTGTAATGGAATCGCTGCTCACGAATTGGATAAAAAAGGAATTGTGCAGAGATTCGTGCGACGCACGCATTTAATGTCATCATCACCACCTTCTGCCTTGCGGTGGTCATGTATGCGCACGGAATGTTAAACACTTCTCTACGTGTGATGTCGAGTTGGGCGGTGGTTCCAGTGTTCCAGCGGGCGAGGCACGCAATCCGCCACCGGAATTAATGAGTAAGGAGACTTAAAGCCGATTGTTTGGAGCGGAATTTGGAGCAGAAATAGGGTTTGTACTATTGGATGAGTCTTCTGCTTTGGCGTTACGTTAGTCAAGTTGCTAATGGGATACGGTCAAGATGGGATTTTGGTACCTGTGTGAATACCGGCGCCGTTACCACTACACTACCGGACCGCTGTATAAGTATTAGTAGCATTGAGATCTTTTTGACAAATTAGTAAACAAAGGAACAGAACGATATGAGAAGAGTTTAGTCATAGTTTTCCACATATGAGTTAGTTTTTATCTCAATACCTCAATCTCACCTCACACGGTGGTCACTTCAATATGAACCCACAGTTTGATGGCAATAAATCAGCGTTCGGTGAACGTTTGGGCCACCCGAGTGGAATGCATTTGGTTGGTGTGCCTGTGGGAGAATTACAACAACGTAATACCGTACTTCGAACCTATGGGTGCGTCGTTCTTGCAAACGTAAACATTCGATTGGCGAAACCCACCCATGAGAGTGACAGTTTAGATTGTGATCTAAGCATGCCGTTCTGCTGTTGGATTGATGCAAAGGCTCCCCAACCACTAACCGCTTGCGAATGGATTTAGATTCGTAAATCTTTGGAGCTGTCCA
Source organism: Anopheles cracens (assembly GCA_002091845.1). Lineage (NCBI taxonomy): Eukaryota > Metazoa > Arthropoda > Insecta > Diptera > Culicidae > Anopheles > Anopheles cracens. The sequence goes on along the minus strand of KZ072645.1, from coordinate 100,036 downwards.
GCAGCAAACCCGCCTACCTATCGCACACATCGATCAGATTTTGTTGGAGAGAGGTTTCCAAGCAATTTGACCCTTGTTCAGCGACTATACGATATCTTCATCACCCCTCGGGTGTAAGCAACACTGGATCATCGATCGCCAAGGTCCGCTTTTCGCAACGCTGATTGCGACGATATCCTTGGCATCCTGTTTTTATCGTGCCTGGCCCACCGTAATCCTATCACGTCCGCGTGCGAACGTGCGTGTGGAGGGTGTTGCGTGTTTCTGGGTCCAGCAGTGGCGACGTTCCAAGCAACTCTAATTGATTAATTAAATTTCTTGTCACATACACTCCAGACCGCATGGAGACATGCGTGACGCTCCACAAAACCACAAAAACCAGGTAGCCCGGTATTAAGAACATTCGGGGTATCAATGTTGTGTTGTGGTCAAAAAAGGGTTACTGATGTGATTTAAACGCACTGCTGAGAACACTTACGCAGCTGTTGGTCGCGTACGTTAAGTTATTTTATTTCCTCATTTCGAACTTGCATCGTGTGACTCTGGACATGGGATGGCTGGGACAAACATTTCTTCTCGTCAAGGTTGTGCGTCAAGGAAGGCTTGAAAAAAATGTGACAACCGAAATCGCTGGGGAATAACCCTCCGTGATGGAACGAATCAATTAGTGTTACTGCTACCGCAATACTAAATGCGCCGACTGTCGAGCTCGCGTATGAATGCTACCATTCTCCGCGCTTCTGTGCGTCTTGCTTGAAACCGACGTTGGATGATGCACCTCTCCACCATTCCGAGTTGTTCACG
>KZ072645.1:84684-99222 GCA_002091845.1 Anopheles cracens | reverse complement strand
CCCGTCCATGGATGGGATCTGTTCAAAGAACCAATTCGAATAAACAACACCGGGGAAGCGTCGTAGGGGAGATTTATTTCGGCCGGCGTCCCGCTCGAACCGAATTCCACGAGCGCTTGAAATCCCTTGGATGTCTCGTATTTTACGACGTCTTCGCTGTCGTGCTTCGCATCTTCGCCTGATTTGTGGTTCCATTTTTGGTAATACACCACATCCCGTACCGAGAGCCCGATCGCGCCAATGATTCCACCACGTAGGAAACGCCTTTCCTTCTTGCTGTCGACAGGGGTTTTTTGTCTTCTGTCGGCGTTTGGCTGTTTGAAATAGGAGCCAGCGACGATGAGGTTCGTTGCAGGCGGTGTTGGGTCAGTTTTGCATTTCCTACACATGTGAACAGCACATTGCTTGGTACGCCGAGGCTAAGGCGGCACGTTTCTGCACGGAATTTTCCTCTCAACGGGCGGAAATCGAAGAATATGTTTGTGTTCGGTGATAAGATATTGGTAGAGCGTGAAGCTTTACAGGATGTTTAAGATGTAAATCAGGCTGAGCTGAATTTGTTTGGTGTAGGGATGGATTTTTTAAAAAGAATATCCATTGTTTATATAGTTTGTACAGCATATGACAGATTGTATACGCTTTCTCAATGCTAGTGAGTTTATATAATTTGTCTTGTTTTGACATGGAAGCCTCCAATGTTTTTAGTAACTTTAGCCCTATCACAGGCATTATTATTCAATTTTATTCAATTTAAAATTAAATTTTTATGCATTATTATTTAAATTCTTCAATCTCTTAAAGAAACGTAGATTTCTATAGCAGGATAATAATCGTCTTTAAAGATAAACTTTGAAAAAACACCTTTAAAATTTGAAAACGACATTCATCGCCACTATAGACGTATAGATTCAAGCAGATGCCATTCCCAGGACCTTCGCTTACCTTCGCTCGGCGCTTCATCACCGGCACGCGGCGGCCACAATTGTTGCGCATTCACGCGTCCAGTCACGTGCAGCGATAGTGTTTATGATTCCACTTCCTTTAAAATTTGAAAACGACATTCATCGCCACTATAGACGTATAGATTCAAGCAGATGCCATTCCCAGGACCTTCGCTTACCTTCGCTCGGCGCTTCATCACCGGCACGCGGCGGCCACAATTGTTGCGCATTCACGCGTCCAGTCACGTGCAGCGATAGTGTTTATGATTCCACTTTTCATTCCCAACTCGCCTCGCTATCCTCCCCAACATCCCTCCCGCCCGACATAAAACCAGCCCTGTGCGCAGGACGTAGATAAATTCAAACGACCCGCATCGTTTCCCCGATTTTTTCACACCCACTTGCGTGGCCTCGCACGGGTTAACCCGACCTGCCTGCCTGTCTGCGCGTCGGTTCCAATAAAATTATATCATCAACCGATCCGAACGGCAGATGCCAAGCAGACCGGCTTCCAGAGTCCTCCGTCCGGGAATTGTTTTTCCCCGGGCGGAATACCAATTTTTCTAAATTAGCCAACCTCCCGGGTTTTGAAACTGGTGGAGTGTGGCGTGTTGCTCCAGCGGGGATCAACCGGGCCGGCACCCGAGTGGCGATGGTGGCGTTTGATTAAGTCCACTGGGTAATCATCACCAGACGCGCGGCAGACTGCTAGAACCCTTCGTAGGCATATGCGAATGAGTGTTTTCGGGGAGGAAAACTGCTGCGCGGCAACTGATGACTTTTCAATTTAAACACGCCCCGCGTGGCGCGTTTTCCACCCGGTCCGTTTTCACAGCACAACCACGCTGGGTGACGCAAAATGGGAGCTCAACTGGGAAACACCAATGAGGAGTTGTTTGCGAGTGAAAATTCGAACACATTCGGAGAGAAATAAAACAGGATCTTCTCGTTCTTCTGGTGCGCGAAGGGAAAATTAAAAACCCTAGCAAACGATGCGCTGCTTGTGACGATTGACACGTGACCGGGGTTCGAAAAAATAGTTAGAAGATCTGCCATGCTCGGTGACCCGCACTGGTGGGAAAGAGAAATTAAATAATAAAAACTAAATGCACCAAGCGGTCGGGGCTGCTACCTAGTGTAGCTAGAATTTTTTCCTGTTCTTCCCAGTGCTGCTTCATTTTTATGATTATGATGGTGTGTGTCGGGGCTGCTACCTAGTGTAGCTAGAATTTTTTCCTGTTCTTCCCAGTGCTGCTTCATTTTTATGATTATGATGGTGTGAAAAATGCTTTCAGTGCCTCCGTTTCTTTAAAGGAGTTTTGAAAAGGGTCTTACAGCATGCTCCCACTCTCAGGGGATCCATAAGAAAAATTCAAAATGGCCAAGATTTTATGGACACATTTTATGGTACAGCTGAAGCAGATGTCTGTAAACGATAGACTTTCAACTATGACCTTGAATAGAACAGAAAAAAAAATATGTTGAAGGAATTTTCCATTTCCTTATTTTTTAAGGTTTAATCAAGATCGTTCCATTCTGAATAGTGAATTTATTATGAATGAGTATCCTCTCAAATCCTTGAGCACTGTAATTATTTTCATAAGTATTATAATCAATTAGAAAAAAAAGTTAAACCACATGGTAGCCAAAATAAAGTTATTGATTTGATTATTAACTATTTACTTTAGAAAATTCACGCGAGACAATTAAGCTTGAAACAATAGAATATAATAATTAAATTAGTTGCGTAAATATATTCTCAATTATGCTATATTATTGAAGTCTTTATTATTCCTAAAAACAGCTGCCAGCATGTTGACAGTGATGGTAATAACATCAACATATAAAGATAACATCGAAACATTATGGGTGCGTTGTTTATAATGCGCCCTTTCATTCTTTTGTCCCAATGAAATGGGTTAATGGGGATTCTCATCTCCCGGTGGGATACGGTTGTGGTTTCTTTTTTTATAAGACCTAAATTGCATTTTGCGGGTGACCGCAAAACAGCCCAGAATGAAAAAACCACCATACGAACGGGATGAAAGTAAGATGGCAAATCACCAGAGGCAGGGAGAAATGAAACAAAAATGACTGATGGAACCGGCCAGTGATTGTTTTTAGGGCTTTAACTTGCTAGCCCCAAATATAAAAACTCAGTAAAAAGGAGGAAAAGAGGAAGCGTACCCCCGTTCCGTTTGTCATACACGAGATAAGAAATCTTGAATTGTGTCCTCCTCGCTTGTGCTTGCTTCGCTGCACAGGCACAGGAAGAAGGACTCGCGGCCCTCTCATATACATGTAAAAACCGACCACAAAAAAAGTTGGGGCGCACAATTTCGGCATTTTTATTTGACCATTTGTGGGCGCAATTTGTTGTTGGTTTGTTTCCTTTTTTTGTCGCGTTCATGTTTCGCTAAACGTTCGTCTTCGCGTGCGACAGGATGGCGGCGTCGTTTGGCAGACCGATCACTTCGGCGATCGGTATCATTTGCGTCGGATGTGGTTTTCGTTCGACAGCGCTATTGTTCTGGAGATTACGTTTGACGTTGAATTAACGATCCGTATCTGTGGATCATTGTTTATTCTTTTTTATACTTTCAACCTGAAAGTCGTTCGTAGGAATTGATGGTTTATATCTTATTCATTTTTATGAAAAATGTGTAATGTATCATTATACTTATGTGTGACGAAGATCTTTGTACAAGTTCATGGACGAACTAATTGAACAACATATTTTATTATTGTCAATGTTTTTCCATCATGCATACACTGCGCCAATTAAGTACTCGTTTAAGTATCACTCAAGATTTTGATTTATAACACCGGGGTAGTTATTTGAAACGATACTTTCAATTAATGCAAGTTACGATCCAACGATAGATGCTGGTCTATGGGAACAAATATACACCAATTCCACAAATTATTTTGAACTGGTGAGAAATATAAATGCTGGTGCTAGTGTCTAAAATGTTTTTAGACTAATCTATACATCGGTCGTAAAGTTTGCAATTGCAAATATGGCTTGCTCTTTTTGCAGTTTATGAAGGGATGGTTTTTCCTCTCTCGTATATAACATTTATACAACTCACTTTAAGATCATTTGGGTAGTATTCTGTGCACAAAATCGAATTCACTGCTGCTCCATCGATGAAAGGATCGATGCTTTTCCTAGCTCACACCCACGTCGCTAGTATTGGTGCCTTCCGTCGGCCTAAATGCCGCTTCCGTGGTCGTGGAATAGCCATTTCGTCCTGGAGGCGAACGATTTGGTGTTGCGCTCGAGAGCAAGCAAGTAACATGCAAAACGGTGCGGCGAACCAGCGCTCGAAGCGAAAGAGAATTGAATTAATTATTGAATTAATTAATTTAATTAAAAACAATTGCGAAACACCGCGTAGTTGCGAGCAGCACCCGGGCAAGCTACCGGAAGAGTGAAGCCTTTTCTTTTGTAATGTTTCTTTCTCTGTTATTGCCGCTCTCGTTACACTTAAAGGCTTGAAGTTATTCGTTCTGTTCAAGAATTTAGGCGTGTGCCGTATCGTAACATTAGGCGACTTTGAAAACGCGACTATCTGCTTCGCATATTTCACCTTCCCCGGCACTATTTCTCACTGTTTTTCTTATTTTTTCTAATTTCAGGTAATTGTAATGGAATCGCTGCTCACGAATTGGATAAAAAAGGAATTGTGCAGAGATTCGTGCGACGCACGCATTTAATGTCATCATCACCACCTTCTGCCTTGCGGTGGTCATGTATGCGCACGGAATGTTAAACACTTCTCTACGTGTGCTGTCGAGTTGGGCGGTGGTTCCAGTGTTCCAGCGGGCGAGGCACGCAATCCGCCACCGGAATTAATGAGTAAGGAGACTTAAAGCCGATTGTTTGGAGCGGAATTTGGAGCAGAAATAGGGTTTGTACTATTGGATGAGTCTTCTGCTTTGGCGTTACGTTAGTCAAGTTGCTAATGGGATACGGTCCAGATGGGATTTTGGTACCTGTGTGAATACCGGCCCCGTTACCACTACACTACCGGATCGCTGTATAAGTATTAGTAGCATTGAGATCTTTTTGACAAATTAGTAAACAAAGGAACAGAACGATATGAGAAGAGTTTAGTCATAGTTTTCCACATATGAGTTAGTTTTTATCTCAATACCTCAATCTCACCTCACACGGTGGTCACTTCAATATGAACCCACAGTTTGATGGCAATAAATCAGCGTTCGGTGAACGTTTGGGCCACCCGAGTGGAATGCATTTGGTTGGTGTGCCTGTGGGAGAATTACAACAACGTAATACCGTACTTCGAACCTATGGGTGCGTCGTTCTTGCAAACGTAAACATTCGATTGGCGAAACCCACCCATGAGAGTGACAGTTTAGATTGTGATCTAAGCATGCCGTTCTGCTGTTGGATTGATGCAAAGGCTCCCCAACCACTAACCGCTTGCGAATGGATTTAGATTCGTAAATCTTTGGAGCTGTCCAGCAGCAAACCCGCCTACCTATCGCACACATCGATCAGATTTTGTTGGAGAGAGGTTTCCAAGCAATTTGACCCTTGTTCAGCGACTATACGATATCTTCATCACCCCTCGGGTGTAAGCAACACTGGATCATCGATCGCCAAGGTCCGCTTTTCGCAACGCTGATTGCGACGATATCCTTGGCGTCCTGTTTTTATCGTGCCTGGCCCACCGTAATCCTATCACGTCCGCGTGCGAACGTGCGTGTGGAGGGTGTTGCGTGTTTCTGGGTCCAGCAGTGGCGACGTTCCAAGCAACTCTAATTGATTAATTAAATTTCTTGTCACATACACTCCAGACCGCATGGAGACATGCGTGACGCTCCACAAAACCACAAAAACCAGGTAGCCCGGTATTAAGAACATTCGGGGTATCAATGTTGTGTTGTGGTCAAAAAAGGGTTACTGATGTGATTTAAACGCACTGCTGAGAACACTTACGCAGCTGTTGGTCGCGTACGTTAAGTTATTTTATTTCCTCATTTCGAACTTGCATCGTGTGACTCTGGACATGGGATGGCTGGGACAAACATTTCTTCTCGTCAAGGTTGTGCGTCAAGGAAGGCTTGAAAAAAATGTGACAACCGAAATCGCTGGGGAATAACCCTCCGTGATGGAACGAATCAATTAGTGTTACTGCTACTGCAACACTAAACGCGCCGACAGTGGGTCTTATCGACCGAAAACACTCCTTTGCATTTGTTGTTCGGTGGTCTGCATTTGGCCATGGTCGTGGCTGTTGATAGAGCAACTTTACGGTGACCTTTTCGACGTTCAATCCTCAACCCCGTACCTTGTTGCATCGAGTTTACTCTCGTTCTTGCGTTGAGTTTTTCAAAAACAACACGAATACACGGCTCTGGTAGGAGGAGGATACGGTCTTAAGCTATCCATTTCAAGCAAACTTGTTGATTCGCTCCCAGGCGCGCACTAGTTAACGCTTTGTTTGGCCGGACGGCCTGACCTGCTATTCCTTATGCGGAGGGTAAACGATAACCCACCACCTCGCGCGAAAGCGGGGCGGCGGAATGGCATAAAGAAAACATGCAGTTCAAATCTCCGGGCATCCTCCGGTGCTGTGCTGAGGTAGGCCGGTTCGTGCAGACGGGTGTGCTCCAGAAAGTCGGACGGAAGTCGCCTGCCGTACGTCGCTCGTAAGTCGACAATTATCGGTGATGGCGTCGGACACCAACGATGGCGGAAGGTAATGGGCAAGAAGGGGTTGCGAAAAGTGTGCCCATGCAAATTGTGTGTCCACAACTACGTACGAGAGCACACGGTGTGGTGACCGTGAATAGCAAAAACCGGTCGCATCCATCCGCGCCGCGCCTCGCTTGAGAATGTTTTATTTCGTTCGTTTGATGTGTGTATGCTGTTTACACTGGCGAAGAATCTACTGTGGTGTAGTTACTTTGCCGCACGCAGCTAGCTCTCTACATCTTGAGTAACGACTCGTGCTATCTTTGGTTTATGTTGCTACATCTCTTTATCGTGAAAAAGCTTGCTCTTTTTGCCGCTCTACCAAGTTTGCGGTTCATAATCTTTGTGCCGCGTCCGGTTCGAAGGACCAACTTTGGTCGGCGTTTTTGAAACGCACATCTCGAACCAGCAACTACCGGCAGCTTAAAAGGTGAGAACCGACACTAAGTTGGGTTGAGGTCGGTATTATTGCCGGATGTTGAATGTTATAAGAATCGGGATACTATCGCGGTTCATTTCCGCCGGCGGTTGCAAGCCAAAAAGGTCAAAAAACTATATATGCACTCTGCTAAGCTTTGTTGGCATGCGGTCTGTTGTGGCTTAATTGGTAGCTAATTGCTTGACAATTAGTAAGGATTATCATTAAGCAGGAATTTGTTGGTTGAAATATATTTTCAATAACTATAAGAGGGATTTCCCCGGAGGAGATATTTGCTTTTCTCCTGGCGCATACATAAATTGGGAATGAAACATCGTAAATTGCTGTTACCCGTTGGAAGCCGAAGTGAACAATGTATAAGACTAGCAAAAAAAAAATAATAATAATATCGTGCTATCTCCCGCCATTACAGATACGTGCAGGCCACAATTAATGGCAAATAAAAATTCGATTTCATCTTTTGGGTTTTGTTGCGGCGCAATCCGCTGCGGTTGAAATATTCGACTCGCGACAGGGCTTCAAGGTTTCCTTTGATGGCTGATTTATTTTTTTGTAGTTGTACGGCAGGTGAAAGAATATCCATGCTCATACTGAGGTGTCCAAGTAGGAGGTTCCAGTCAGTAAGTAGCCGGAGGCTTTAATGCATCGATTCGCGGGAGCAAAAGAGACAGTTTTAATGGGTCGGCAGCAGCAGCAGCAGCGGACTACAATTAGGTTACGTTACTGTGCGCTCCTTCTGGTGCAGCAACTTCCATACCTTTTTTTTCCCCTAGCCCGCAGAAGATGGATGATGTGGTTTTGCGGTTTTTTTTTCGGTGGTTGCCTGTTTTCTTCTCTTTCCGGGTTTTCTTTTCAATCAGTCCACCGAGCAGAAGGGTACTGTACACCACCAAACTGCGGACGGAACTAAATTCCGAGCTCCGACACACAAACGGATCATTGATTGGCGAAAGGGGTTCGTTCCCTAATGTAGGGCTGGGTGTAGGTAGATAATAATCAGGTTTGGTACTACTTGGGTGACTTTGTTATGCAATGTTTAAAATGTGTGTGTGTGTTTTTAATGACACAGGTGCGCCGGATAAAAGCTGCAAAGGAATGGATGGCTTGTTTACATAACGTTCTGTACCTTGGATTTATTGTATGATTAGGTTTCTGCTGATTGTTGTTTATGGAATATATTTAGGCACATTGAACAAATATTTCAATCATTATATTGAGCATCTTTAAACGTTCTGGTTGTTAGCTATGCGAAAAGTCCGAAAGATATTCGGTACGCTGAATCTATGTCCAGACATGTCTGGACTACTCTGGACTTTCCAACAGTCAAATTTCTCGTACTTTTTGCTTTCTGGTGTATTTTTATCAGCTGAAATACTCAAGTTTAATCTAATGTAGACATTCTCCTTTTTGGAGTGTAGTTTAATCAGTCAGTTTTTTAGCAATCATAACATATGCATGGATTCGTTCAGAAGCATTCAGAAGAAAGATTTACCAACAAATAAAGGGTTATGTACTCATTGGACAACATGTATCCTATAAAATATCATTCATATTGATAACAAAAACAAATCCCTAAAAATATGATCTGGTAAGACATGTCATGTATCAGCTGATCTTGCGCATGTCACACTCACAGTGACTTGCCACTTTTAGTTTACACGCCTCTCACAAATCCGCCTCTGCAGCAGCTTCCTCCTAAATATCCAAAGGCGAAGGAAAAAGTGAAACGGTTTTGTAACACCTTCGTTTTCGTCTTCTTTGCTTGCGCCCCGCGGGGTATTAGGCACGCGAGACAACTAGTCACGTGTAAGACAACATGTAACAAAGTGGCCGGAGAATCATCAACTCGAACATTTGTTGTGAGTGAAGCAAAAAACCAGACCCGACGCTGCCTCGCGGGGATTCCGAATAAAGATTAGGCTTAACGGAGGGGGAGAAAAATGAGATCCCACCCCGGCACCGTTGGCTGGTAATGAGTTGAAGATTGGAAAATGTAAATTGATTGGGTTATTTTTTATTTGTAGAGTAGGGTTTCTGGATGGTGTGGAATGAGCATAACCGAAACAGAATGTTTCGGTATAGCTAATCACCGAGTTCTTTTCGACAAGCTCTTTGTTTCAAAGTCTTGTCTTAAAGCTGATGATGGCAGAATCAAATCTCTTTAAACTGCGGCTTACAGGCACATAGAACCGAGCCACATCTTTCGGACAAAGGTTTTATGTTTCGTAATTTTCCCGGAAAACGGAAGCAGCGTTAACCCGAACCGTTTTCGCTTCTCGTGCGACGCTCGGAGATTGGTTATTGGTGTGCGGCATTATTGACGTTCCCGGACCTTCGACAAAACGATCGCAGTTGTGTAAGCAAAGCGGCTAGCTCAAACGGTTAACTCTGCCGCTTAGAATTCTAGGAAATCTTTTAGTAGTTTTTTTTTCACCAGAAGTGTAGACGATTGCTTTTTTTATAAATGAAGTAAACGATAGTTCTTAAAGCTGTCTCGACGGGGCTAGTGAGATGTTTTTTCAGATATGTAAAAATATATTTTGTTGGACCATCCGTATTTTTTTCACAAATTCTTTAAATTTGTTCACGAAAGTTTTGTCTTTAGAAAATATTTTTCTGTTGTAACCCTATTTACTTCTTCACCAACACCACAGCAAAAAAAAAGAGCTGAAATTAATACCAGCTGCGGTTAAGCCAAGCGAATTGAACCCAAAACACGCAAAACCACAACTTGCCGCATTCTTTTGCACAGTTTGTTCTTCCAAATTACACCCTGAAGGTCTTGTTGTGCCTTGGCGTCGGACGAGGATCAGTTACCCGTTCCATGCTTCCTGGTGTTTTTTTAGCTACTCTCTCTCTCTTTGTTTTTTTTTGTCCGTTCCTGGGGGCTATTTAAAATTTTCCCAGACTCCTGCGATGGGGCGTTGGATGCTGGATGGAGCATGAATCCACCACCGGTGGTGCTACTTCTCACTTTCTTTCTTGTTTCAGGCTGTTTCGTTTGCAACAAAGCAAAACTACAGTTGTAAACCACTCTTCGGAGTGTTGTGGCAGCATAGAGAGAAAAGGGGAAAAAGTTGGCAAAAAGCCTTATAACCATCGTAAAGTTGTTGTTTTTTAGCGCAATGTTGGTTTGTTTTGATACTACTATTGTTTTTTTTTCGTATGGTATAGAATCTTGTGTTGTATAGCGCATGGAGTTCAGGTTATATTAGTTTTTTTTTAGTATATCGTACTTTATTCATTCTATTTATTCCCTTTCTTTGTTTATATTTTGAACATTGTATCACCTAATTTGCTGGATTTGTTGAAATGAGTTTTTTATACTTTCCTTTTGTTTTTCTTCTGAGTCTTGTCAATCAATTACGCATGCTTAAGTTTTTTGGTTTTTTATCCATTTTTTGACGTTCTTCTTTTTTCTTTCTTATTTTCTTTCTTTATATTTATCTGTATTATTTATCATTCTTAATTCCATTTTATCCATTGTAGAATGTGATATTTCCATGCATTTTCACTTCCATTTTACGAGTTAGGTAATAAACAGTCATTGCTTTCTTGTCACGGTGAACATATCCAAAAATAATGAAAAATTCCAAGAATTTATGCTTCTCGGGAAACATCAGACACCTTAAATTGTGCGCACAAATGTTTCGAACACTTCATGCTGCGTTTTACGCGTTCAAGTGGCGAATCACATTTCTCGCCACTGATGAAGCTGTACAATTCTCGTCATTCGTAGCCCGGTTCTGGTTGCGTTCGTCTCGTATTGCGCTTATTACACACTTTTAAAAGCAGAACCCAGCAACGCGCGATCGAAGGGGTGTTCATCTTGATCCCGCAGTGGAACGTGCGTAAACTGACACGATCGCATAATTCATCCGTGTTAATCAGAATGCACGAATCTTGGGGGCATTTTTTGTGTTGCTTGTTGTTGCCCATTTTGAATCCCGTCTATCCCAGAGCAACGCCGAGCAACACGGTCAATTGGCACGGAGAGTTGGCGTTGCTGCGTTGATGCAATCTGATGCATTTCTGCGGCAGCAGCGGCGTTGGGTCAACGTCGTGGTGCATCCTGCGTGCAGTTACAGACGGAAACAAAGCGAAACTCCCTCGCCCGTACACGATGCGCTCCGGGCGCTTAATTGTTTAGCGCGATGACCCGTGCGGACCAACATTTGCGTGGCCGCAGATCGAGCGACAGCAATAAATCAAGCAATTGCAGTCTTAAGATGTGCGGTCAGATGATGCACAGATGTTTACGCTTCGTTTATGGTGGGCGACGGATTGTTATGCCGAAGGAATTTGTACTATTGGCCCTTTGATTTCAGACGCTTTCGTTGTTTGGGAGTTTATTTAGCCGCAGTAAAATCATACACTGCAATAACCACGTCTGGAGGAGATTGCTAGCTTTCAAATGCGTTTAAACATATTTTTTCCATAGAGCTATTTTTTTCCAAAGCTAATTAAAGACATATACCTAAGCTGTCTGCAATGAAAACAAGACAAGAAAAGAGCTATAAACCAACCCAGTATTGGAGCATGCAAAAGGCATATGCAACCTTTCGCTCTAAGTAAGAAAAATAAAAGTTAAACTTCTCTCTTTCTCTCCCTCCTTGGTCGTACTGGTCGCTAACGTCGTCCGTGTAAATGTTTTTGCGAACGTAAACGAACGAATGTGTGACCCGTAAAGGTCATTTTCGTTAGCGCCGTAGCGAACGTTCGCCGTGTGGTGCTAAATGAATAATTTCGTTCGACTCTGTAGACCTCGTCGATGGGTGAACCGAATGCAGTGCAGTTACCTTTTTGTCGGTGTGGGGAAGTGTGTCATGCAGAGACGAATGCAGCTACTTTTTTTTAGCGCCAACCAATGCACGATGCACTCAAAACGTGAAAGATTGTTGTCGAACCAGAGGCGAGCTGTTGTTGGCAACAAAATCTTTAAAATGAGAGTTTATTGTCTTGATTTATACTTGTAAGTTAAGTATGCGTATGCGGTTAACATACACCGTCGGCGAAATTCTGAAAAATTGTCTAAAATATCAATTTATAACACTACGGATTTTTTTAAACATTTAAAACAAAAAAAAAAGAAATAACGAATAAACAATATTATTTATATCACTTGTAGAACACATACAAATTTGTCAAACCCATCAGCAAATGTGCAAACAATAATTATGAATAGTTGTTAAATAGATACAACTAACCCTCCAAGTTCTTGGGTGACAAATAATGTTAGAATACATCTTAGTACTCCAAGCTTTTTAGTACAAGATTTAGTCAAGTCACAATATGATATTGTTTTTTATGTAATGTGTAATGTATGTTTTTATGTATGGTTTTTATGTAATAGTCTAAACTAACGAGTTTAGATTATTATAGATAATTCTACCTTTTGAGCTCGGCTGTTCCTATAAAAACTTATTCAAACATTAAAATACAAAAATTGAAAAGAAATGTGCAAAATACAGAAAATGTACAGTACATGCTAAACCAATTTAGAGGGCAGTGTGAAACAATGTACACAAAGCAAACTTGTAAAAAACATTAAAAAATGCCTTTTAAACCTTTTTTGCCTTATATATACTTTGACTGCAAAGGGTTAATTTAGTTAATGGCCTCTAACTACTTTTTTTAACTACGCTAACAACGCAAGTCTTGTATCCCTAACGTACAGAAAGGACGGTCACGCCATTTAAAGTTGGTATGATTCACTGCTGCGGACTTCATTTGGGTTTCCCTACCGGCAAGATCCTTGTTGTTCAACGCACAACAACCATTTCCGTCATTAATCATCGTTCGTATGTATTTTTTGAAGTGCTACAAAAGGTTCAATTCCTCGTTTTTTGTGCCTTTTTGGAATATTTTATTATATTGAGCGCATAGAGGCACTGCGTTCGATCGCAGCGATGCAGATTATGTTCGTCATTCAAATCTGATTCCAAACGTGTCAGATAGTGGACGGTCGGAAGGTTAAGCTAAAAATGTCATCTTTGATGCACACATGACCATGAAAGTTGATGCACCGCTGCAATCGTGACACACTCTTTTCGGACCAAACACAAGAGCTCATTGTTTCGTTGGTAACGTTCCGTACTGAATGAGTGTCTTTGTGCGTGCTTTGCTTCCGGTTTTGTATGCTGAAGTTTCCGAAAAGAACGTTCAAACTACACTTCGTACGATGTAGCGGGTCAAGCCCAAGCACACTTTGTGTGTACAAGATCCATTTTCGCCTACCGCTGCGCCAAAAACCCATACCACCCAAAATGGGTCAAAAACAAAACTGTCCGGAACCGACTCCGGCCGCAACTCCTTATGAGCATCGAAGTTTACGATAGCTTAGCAAGTAGGTTCTGTTTTCCTGTGCTTACCTCTTAGTTTTGGTCTCTCTCTCTCCCGCGTCGCCACCATGTACGCTGTTTGCCTCTTCTTGGGTTGATAATTTGACCAACTAACCTCTTCGAGTCGGTAGTGGATTTATGGTTTATGACCATACCGGGTGGCGAGCGAGTCCACTCATAAAGTTTATCTCTTTAGAAAGTGTGATGCAAATCGGGTAACCACCGCCGACGGTTAAGAATAGATAGTACATCGGACCACAAGTGCAGCAAATTTGGTTTCTGTAGGGTCATGAAGCGTTTGTGTGTTGTTTCGTGGAGGTATGTTATAATGTTGGATTAATTCAGCTATCTCTTTTCTTTCCATTGTTGGTGTTTTTTATTCCATATGAACTGCAAGAATTTACCTTTTCACGATGTTTTATATATATAGTTTTTGTTTATTATTTTATTTTATTCTTCTTTTGTTTCTCTTTTTGTTTCTCTTTTTATTATATTATTTATTTTTTTATTTCTTATTTTTCCACTTTTCTATCTTTTATCAACTTCTTATTTCTTTCTCTCTCTTGTTTCTCATGCAAAAAGCAGTCATAAACAATTTTAAACACACATACGTCATAAATTAAATCAATTAATTAACCAACTAATTAACTGGTTGATGATATTTTTTTTCTCTAAAATCTAAAAAGTTTTCTAAAAAGTTTGGCATATTGAAAATTATGCCAAATTTGAAGGCATACTTAAAAAATATAACTGAAAGAAATAAATTAAAATTCTGGAAAACTACCCTCGTAACAGGATCGTTACAGCGTGAATCCTAAGACAAATTGTTTCCATGTTGTCGGATCGTTCAATACGTGGAAGGATCATGGACGGGGTCATGTCGTATGCCTTCCTTTGCCGACGAACGACAAATAACATATCAGGTAAAACCAACAGCAAACAAAAACATGCCTTCCGGAAGGTTCGACGTCCCCTATCTTACGAGGACCTTTGTGGGGGGTTGGGTCTTGTCTTGCCGCCGGTTCCAAACCGGACGGAGGTCATAAAAATTAGCATAATTTTCAGCATGCAAAACCTCTCCACGCCGCA